>JAHKKF010479150.1:0-11953 GCA_019740295.1 Labeo calbasu | reverse complement strand
AAATAAAATTAACTTGACCTTCAAGGGGGGCGGGAGGTACCGTTGGGGGGGTGGGGCGCCCCCCTAATATAATGATAGGGGAAACACTGCAGTTTTTTTGTTTAATATATAATCTGTTAACTACTGTTTTATTTTATTTACTAAATGACATTTCATTTTTTTGTCAGAAATAACCGTATGATGTATAGCGTTAATGTGATATAAAGTGAGCCACACTGATACAGCACATGATTATTTGTTATATCATTTTTTTTATATATGATTATTAAATACTGTATTATTTCAATATATATTGTTTTATATTAAATACTAAAATATTATATTATATTATATTATATAGTAAATGCTGTTTTGACTTATTTATTATATAATATTTAAAGTAATTTTTTGTTAAATCTCCATCAAAAATAACTATATTATGATGTATAGCATTATGTGTTATAAAGTGATTCACACTGATTTAACAATACATAAAATGATATTGGTTGATAAAGCTCAAATTTAGTTTTTGCTCAGAGCGCTTTGTTCTTTCCGTGACACAAATGTCACATTACATAACGTTTTGGGGAACATGTTGAACTAGCTGCATAACCACTGCAGACATTGAGGCGGATGTGTTTCTGAATGTCTGAGATCTTTGGTTTCAGTTTTGAAAGTCTAGTTATTATAGTCCCAAGTGTTTTGCTGTTTGATTTGCTAAGCTGCAAAATGCAATGACATGTTTTCAAAGATTAAACGCTGTGTTTTGAAGCACTGAAACGGCATGAGACGCTACCTGTGTGGATGATGTCATTGCTAACATCGTGATGTAATTTTAGACGCTGTTGTTTATGTGTAGCATCGGTGTCTGATGTTTTGTGTGCAGGCGGGTCTAAGCTCTCGGATGAGGTGTACATGGAGGTGGTTGTTGGAGGCGAGGAGCCGGTTCCTCACGACAGGCCGTATGACAGCACTGCCCTCAGCAAGGACTTCATGCCCGTCGCGTGGGCTGCTGCATACGGTCAGGAGTCCGCAGTTTATTAACCATGAACAATACACTGCATGCATATGGGTGAAAAAAAACCATTTTTAAATATGCTCATGTGTTTTTCATAAGCAGGTGCGGATGAAGGCTGTGAGAACCGTAACGGAGCGGCGAGCGCATTACTGCACATTGACGAGTCGGATGCACTGGACAAACTCAACCGGCAACACGGCAAGAACAAGAGACGAGCTGAACCCCGACAGGTCCAAACAGGTTCGGGCACACTCACCTCTCACTTACTGATCAGTAAATCTTAGGTTTTGTAGAATTGCTTTGAAAGTGTGAAGCTTTACAGAAAATTGATTGAATTTAGGATGATTCTGAGTGGTAGTCTACAGATGTTTTTAGAGCAAGTGACCCATGGCTGAATTCAAATGAATCATTGTTATCAACCATTAATTGTCTGTTTGCCGAATTGAGAATTAAGTTTTAGCTCACTATGTGAAGTTCAAAGTCATTGTGTAGTATATTCTGTAGTCAGTAATAATAATAAGGAATTATTAATAAACAAATTATTATATTTTGTGGGGATGCTGCATATGATTGAAGCTGTCAAAATGGCTCATTATTTGCAGTGTGACACAGTAAAACTCTGTTTTAATGTTTATATATTCAGTTTTCATTGCTTTTTAAATAAGAGATTATGAGACATTTGTAGTTTTATGTATTACACTGCAGGACCATTTATAATTATAACTAGTGAAATCAAAATGATGATGAAAAGTTGAAAAAAGGTGACCAGTCACTGCAGAAATATACATTTTTTTATGTATAATAATTTTTATTTTTTTTATTTTACTTATTTATTTTTTTTAAATTATATTTGAAATATAGAAATATAAAATAATATGTAATTGGTTAATCATTTTATTAGCAGTTTTGAATATCTTATTTGCCTCAGTTAAATTGTGTTTGTATCCAGTGTTATTTTATTTGTATTTTTTTAATATATATGCATTTTAATTTTTAATTTTCATCTTTATTTCTTTAAACAAAAATGTTTTAATAATTTTAGTTGTGGTTAACAACCATAAGCCCAGTTGTATCTGCATTATATCGGCTTTCGTATACGAAGTCTTGTATCTTCTCGTTCTCATTTTGGTCTGTAATTTTTTTGTTATATTTTCAGTTTTCATTTTGATTTTAGTTTAATTTAATAATTAATTTTATTGTTTTTATTTTTTTAAATAATACTATTTATGTTTGTTTTTATATCAGTGTTTTTTTGTATATGATTTTGTTCTCGGGTTTTTGTTTTAGTTCGGTTTTCATTTATTTATTTTTAGATAGTAATTGTAGTGTTTTTAGTAAATTTAGTGCTTCAACTTTGATTAAGCGAAAATTATTACCTTGCCAACTATTTTATTTTATTTTATTTTATTTTATTTTATTTTATTATCAGTAATATTTTAAATCGTTTAATTTAACACTAATATCACAGGTTGTATCTGCATTATATCAGCTATTGTCTACAAAGTCTTATATCTTCTCACTTTCTTTTTGGTTTTTAATTTTTTTTGTTGTCAGTTTGATTTTAGTTTTTAGTTTAGTAATTTTGTTATTTTATATATTTTTTTTAATATTGCTATTTATATTTCTTTTTATTTCAGTTTTTATTTTTTTATATGATTTTGTTTTCAGGTTTGTTTTTTTTTTTTCCCTGATTTTATTTAATTTAATGCTTCAACTTAGATTAAGTGAATGTTAAAATTCTTACGCCAACTAAATAATTTTTTTCTTTTTTTCTTTTCTTTTCTATTCTTTTTAACAGTAGTGTTTTAAATAAGTTTGTTTATCATTAATGTCCATGGTTGCATAGGCATTATATCGGCTATTGGCTACAAAACTGTTTCTCTTTTATCCGCTCACTGTCCTTTTCTGTGTTCTCTCCAGCGATCATCATCGGTCCGTATGGACAGCCTCTGACCGTCTACCCCTGCATGCTGTGCGGTAAGAAATTCAAATCCCGTGGCTTCCTCAAGCGCCACACTCGCAACCACCACCAGGACGTGTTGAGCCGCAAAAAGTACCAGTGCACGGACTGCGACTTCACCACCAACAAAAAAGCCAGTCTCCACAACCATATGGAGGTGCACGCGCTCAGCAACAAAGCGCCGTTCGAGTGCGAGACCTGCGGTAAGGAGTTCCACCAGCAGGCGGCGCTGTTCTCGCACCGTCTCCAGCACCACCACCAGGAACAAAAATCACCAACGGCCATCGCGTCGCCGATTCCTCCCGCCGCCGCCACCAAGACGCACAAATGCAAGTTTTGCGATTACGAGACTGCCGAGCAAGGGCTGCTCAATCGCCACCTGCTGGCCGTGCACAGTAAGAGCTTCCCGCACATTTGCGTGGAATGCGGCAAAGGTTTCCGCCATCCTTCAGAGCTTAAGAAACACATGCGCACGCACACCGGCGAGAAGCCGTACTCGTGCATGTACTGCGATTACAAATCGGCCGACTCGTCCAACCTGAAGACGCACGTGAAAACGAAGCACAGCCGCGAGCTGCCGTTCCGCTGCGAGCGCTGCGGCCAGACCTTCGGCGAGGAGGACGAGCTGACGCAGCACGCGGCCACGCATGAGGACGCACGGGGACACCAGTGCAGCCACTGCGACCATCGCAGCTCCAACTCGAGCGATCTTAAGCGGCACGTGATTTCCGTGCACACTAAAGACTACCCGCATAAATGCGCCGTCTGCGGGAAAGGCTTCCACCGGCCGTCCGAGCTTAAAAAACACTCGGCGTCGCATAAAGCCAAGAAACTGCACCAGTGCCGCCACTGCAACTTCAAGATCGCAGACCCGTTTGTTCTCAGCCGCCATATCTTGTCCGTTCACACTAAGGAACAGCAACAGCCGGCGCAGTCGCCGACTCCGCCCTCGCAGGCGTCGCCACCGCAAGCCCCGCCCACAGAAAAGCCCGCCCCCAAGAGGACTATAGGTGCGGCGCAGCTGGCAGCGCCCGCAGTAAAGAAAGCCGGCGGCGCGAAGGGTCCACGAGAACGGAGGGTGTATCAGTGTCAGTATTGCGACTACAGCACAGGCGATGCGTCTGGCTTCAAAAGACACGTTATTTCCATCCATACTAAGGACTATCCGCACCGCTGTCAGTACTGTTCGAAGGGCTTCCGGAGACCTTCGGAGAAAAACCAGCACATTATGAGGCACCATAAAGACATGGTGCCGGCAGAATGAGCACCTTGTCTTTCTCCGCTCACTTCCGTAAACACACTAAACAGCCAGTGATTCGAAATCACCATCCCTCATGTTGGCAACCTCTGTATTGGGCTTCTTATCAAGACCCCTCATGCATAGCTGTGTGTGTGTCTGTGTGCGTGTGTGTGTGTGTTTGTCTGTATGCGAGAGAGAAGTGTTTAGTGACATAGACTGGAAGTGCTTTCACATTGCTTATGATCACATGGTTTACAGGTCTTAAAGGAACAGTTCAGCCTAAGATTAAATTTCTGTCGTCGTTTATTCACCCTCATGTCGTTTTCAAACCTGTATGCATTTCTTTCTTCTGCTGAACCAATCTGATTTAGTATTCATTGACTTTCATTGGAACACAAAAGAAGATATTTTGAAGAATGTTGGTAACTAAACCGTTTTGGTTCCTGTCAACCTCCATCAAATGGGAATGGAAACTTTGACTTTCTTTCTTCACAAAAGAATGTTTTTTTTTTTTTTTTTTTGGTTCCCATTGATTTCCATTGTAACACAAAAGAAGATATTTTGTAGAATAATGGGAAACGAACATATTTGGTTCCATTTGATTTCCATTGTATGGACAAAAATTACAATAAAAATCAATGGGAATTGAAACTCTGGCTTTCTTTTGTGGAACACAAAAGAGAATATTTTGAAGAATGTTGGGAACTAAACAGTTTTGGTTCCCATCGACTTTCATCATATGGACAAAAAATACAATGGAAGTCAAAGGGAATGGAAACTCTTTGACTTTCTTTCTTGTGTGGACACAAAAGAGTATGTTTTTTAGAATGTTGGGAACATTATTTTTTTCTGGGTGAAACATCCCTTTAAAGGAACAGTTCACCCTAAAATTAAAAATAAAAAAAATAATTTAAAATGAAAAACTACATTTAAAGAAAAATAATTTACTCGCCTTCATGTTGTTTAAAATTCACAGACTTTAAGTGGTATTCATGTAAAAATATTAATACTTAAAAAAAAAAAATCACAATATTGTCATTAAAATAATATTACAGTTATATGTGTAGTATTATATAAATATTAAAATACATATATTCCATATAATCCAGATGTGATTATATTTGTGTGGAGACAGACCCAAATTTATACTGTTATTCACTGAAAATCTTCTCCTTCACTTTAGAAACTAACAACAGCATGCAACTTAAGGGTGAGTAAATAATGACATTTTTCACTTTGGCTGGACTGTTCCTTTAACTTTAGATTTTAGTTTTTTTTGTTTTTTTTTCCCAATGCATTTCGATTTGGTTTTGTACCTTAACAGATGAAACTAACATGGGATCAGGTGCATATTCATGAAGCGTTTCAGAGTATAGCATTCAGTCTATCATCGAGTTGCTAACATAACTCCTCTGAAATGCTTTATGAATATAGGACAATGTGATGGATATCAGTCTTGCACTTTACTAGAACGTCTGTCTGATAGCTGGTTGAAAACACATCGGAAAGGTACCAGGCTGTTTTACATTGGCACTGAGGACATTTGCAACATCCGTGTGATCAGGACGAGGTTATAGGGAATATCTGGTCTCTCAAACCTTTGATGAACGCAAAAAGTGCATACAATCTTACTTGATGAAGATGATGAGGGGAAAACAGATGCAGCATCATCTGTGATGACCAATGTGCTTGAAAGGAATAGTTCACCATAAAAGCAAAAAAGCCATTTATTCACCTCTGAGGCCATATGAAATGAGTTTTTGCTAAAAAAAAATCAAGCTTTCATGAGAATTAACTTCTGCTAGGTTCAAAAGACTTGAAATATATAATGTAAAAGTCATATAGACTACTTTTATGGTGCATTCTTGTCGTTTTTAGAGCTTCAAGTGCTAAACGCTTTCATTGTATGAAAACAACCACATACTCCTGGACATTCAACATATTTTTTTGTGTCCCATAGAAGAGAATCTTTAAAACTACATGAGGGTGAAAAACTGATGACAGATATTTTTTTGGTGAACTGTTCTTTTAGGGTTTATGCAGAGCTAATGTCTTCTGCATTTATTTTTAAACTTGCTGGATCAAGTCCATGCACCAAAGTAGTTTTATAATATCTTTGGCACCTCAGATGACTGGCATTTTGGGTCTGTGAAACCAGATAAGCCCTTTAATCTGTATCATTTTAAGAAAGCTTGAATTATGTGCTAATAGGCAAGATTTTAATCATGCAAAGGTAAATGTTTTCTCATGTTGTATGTTGACTTAAATGCATTTCACTTGGATGTATGGGACCACAGAGATGTGAACTAAATAGGTAAATCTCATGCAAAGAGCATGCTTGGGTCAAATTTAACCCCAAAATCAATATAAAAACACCAACATAATAGCATTTGTTGTTCTACTTCTCGCTAATTAAAATACAAAACATTGTATTGCAGTAAATATTTTAAGTTTTTTTTTTTTTTTTTTACTTTACAATAATGTACATAACCATCAGAAAATGAATAGTACTAATTTACTCATTAAATTGAACTTTTAATTACAAAAAAAACAGCAAGAAACAGACTGAATTAAATGTAAAAAATTTAAATTCAGTCACTGTATTATTTACATCTTTGAAGAATATATATATATTTTTTTTACAGTGATTTCATAGTATAAAAAAAATATAAATACAAAATATTTATTGCAACAGTGTTTAGTATTTACATTTTTACTACTGTTGTAAGTCAAAATATAATGAATTATTTTTATCTCTTTAGTTTTTGGGGTGAAATTTGACCAGAGCGCGTTTCTTTTTTTAAGATTCAGCCATATCTTATATTGGATTCAGTATGCCAATCAAAATCCTTTTTGATGATCTTATTGAACATCAAGCCAATTTTGTCTCTCATCAGTATCCACAAAATGCAGTATGAGTTTCATTTAAAAAGGACAACTATAAGGAGATTACAAAGGATCCATATGTGTATGTATGTATGATTATGGTTGATGATTTTTCTGGTTTATACTCGAAACAATGCATCAGATACGTTTGCTGTTGCCAATAACCTTTTCACCAGGTGACTCTCTCTCTCTCTCTCGTCTTCATAGTGATGGTACTGTATGGCTGCGTTCACATACGGTCAATGCAAATACACACTAATACCCACTAATTGTCTTAACCGTCTCCGTCAGACCTCACTTAAATCGTGTACTAGGCTGGCATCCTTTACTAGTTACCAAAACGTGACAAAAAGCTGGAATCGACAAGGCGGGTCGTGTTGGAAATGCGCTGTTTTGTGTTTGTACGTAACGTAAATCGAATCAAATAATGCTTATTCGGGTCACAATTCCACTAACCTGTGATGGATGAAGTCATATCCAGCTTTGCATGTGATTGGCCAGAGGTTTCCAGAGGAACTCGACCTCAAAGCACTGAAACAGCCTCTCTTTGTGTCCGAACCGCACCATTAGCAGTGATTAGCAAAAACGATGCCATCGGTCGGGAAGGGAAGCACTTCTTCCCGACGCTCCCGGGCCTTCCTCTCTCTCTCTCTCTTTCCCTGTGATCATTTTTATACTGCAGATATTTATTTGGTCACCGTTTAAACTTTGTTGTATAGTTAAATGTAAGTAGGAATCTATGGGACTATAACTTATTGTTTTGTACACAGATCTGTAAAGAGAGAGTGTAGATGTAAACACTTCAGAAAGAGGAGTTCAGAACTTTGTGTTGTCATGGATGTATCTTCACATTTGTTTAAAAAATGATAAAAAAGGAAATAAAAGGCAAAGTATTTTCCTGCATCCTCGGTTCATTATGGACATGCAATTGTCTGTAATGCACAACTTTTTAGGGCTGTTTTTACATTTATTGATGCGGTAGATTCTTGTATCTAAAGCAATTTACTGTGAATTCAAGGCATGCAATTTGAAAAGTTCTAAAAAGTTGTGTATTTACAGCTTTATCTGTGTTATTTTTGTTTCATTGAAGTATTAAGATACTAGTTTTTATTATTTTGAATTCTTTTTTTTCTTTTTTCTTTTTAAACTTTTTTAATTTTAAAGTTTTAGTAATTTTGTCATGTTTTGTCGTTATTAATTTTTTATGTCTATATAAATGTCTATACAGTTTTTAAATGTTTTTTAGTTGTTTTAGTACTTTATGGTAAATTAAAATGAGAAATGAAATGGTTTGCATTTGAAATGGAAAAATAACTTTAAACATTAATTTTAAATTTTTTGTAAATTTATCGACTTTTATTTTTTAATATTATATTTGTTTTTATATTATATAAAATATGATTTTTTTTATAAACTATAGGTTTATACTTAACTATAGTTCTTATTTTTATGAACTATAATTTGCATACTTTTAGTATTTTATATACAATCGTTTATATGTATTTGTTTTAGTTAAGTAAAACCTTAAGACTTAAGTCATAATTACGAGAAAGTCGAAGTTATGACTTATAAAATTGAAATGATGAGATAAAAAGTTGAAATTATGACTTATAAAGTTAAAACTATGACTTAAAGTCATAATTTTGATAAAAAGTCGAAATTATGACAAAAGTCAATTACGAGATTAAAAAATTGAAATTTGAAATTATAAGATAAAAAGTCAAAAGTATGATTTATAAAGTCATAATTGAGATAAAAAGCCAAAATTATGAGATAAAGTCTAAATGACTTACAGTCGAAATTATGAGAAAGTCTAAATCATGAGATCAAAAGTCTAAATTATGACTTATAAAGTCAAAATTCTGAGATAAGTCTAAATTATGACTTATAAAGTCGGAATTATCAGATAAAAAGTTGAAATTATGACAAAGTTGAAATTATAAGATAAGTCAAAAGTATGATTTAAAAAGTCATAATTGAGATAAAAAAACTATAGCTTTGAAAATAATTACGAGATAAAGTCGAAATGACTGAGTCGAAATTATGAAATAAAAAGTCAAAATTATGAGATAAAGTTGAAATGACTGAGTCGAAATTATGAGATACAAAGTCAAAATTATGACAAAGTTGAAATTCTAAGATGAAAAGTCAAAAGTATGATTTATAAAGACATCATGAGATAAAAAGTCAAAATTATGACATTGAAAGTAATGACTACGAGATAAAGTTGAAATGACTTAAAGAGTTGAAATTATGAGATAAAAAGTCAAAAGTATGACTTATGAAGTCGAAATTCTGAGATAAGTCTAAATTTTGACTTATAAAGTCGGAATTATGAGATAAAAAGTTGAAATTTTGAGATAAAAAGTAAAAAAAATATGACTAATAAAGTTGCAATTATGATTTATAACGTTGAAATTATGAGACTAAAAAGTCGAAATTATGACTTATAAAGTCATAATTATGAGCTAAAAAGTAAAAATTGTGACATTAAAAGTTGTAATTATAACTTAAAGGGGTCATCGGATGCAAAGTTCATTTATGTTGTTTGAACATTAATGTGTGTTGGCAGTGTATGTACACATATATCCTATAATGATAAAAATCTATGCAATGGTTTTTAACGAATCTGTAAAAAATAATATCCATAAAATAATATCCATTCTCAGATGCCGACAGAGGCTGCTCCCACGATAGTTGATTGACATGAGCGTCTTACCTCAGACCCGCCTTAAATCAGCTGTAACGGTCCGACCTCCATTGTTTCGATGCCGGAGCAGGGATGCAAGTTAGACAAGAATGTCTCCGATTGAGGTGTTGTGTTGCTGGATGTAATAATGAACATAGTGGTCGTCATTTTCCCCTGACATCTGAGCCGCTGAAGATGCAGTGGATCATTCATGATCCAGCTTCACTTACAGCAGAAGTGAGTATAAAGGTTTTTTTATGAATCTTTGTGATCGCCTTTCCTAGTAACGTTTAGCGGCTAAAGTAAACAGGCTCGTCACTTCACAAAGAGAGAAGAGAGGGGCGGGGCGAGCAGAGCTCATTAACATTTAAAGCAACCTCAACCAGAACAGGATGATTTTTGCAGAGCTAATTTTGGCAAGGTAAAAAAGGTGTTATTTACACTACCATTGAGAAATTTTAACCAAAGCATGTTATAGACTTTTCATTAAGACCCTAAAGAATCATATCAACTTGTGGAAAATGGGCATCTAATGACCCCTTTAAAGTCGAAATTATGAGATAAAAAGTAAAAAAATAAGACTTAAAGTTGAAATTGACTTATGAAGTCGAAATGATGAGTTTAAAAAGTCAAAATTATTAGAGGTCAAATTATGGTTTATAAAGTTGAATTTATGATTTATAACATGACAGGATAATGGTCTAATGATGTAAATACATTAAGGAGTATTTTATATCAAATTTTTTATGAAGTCTTACATTTTTACATTTTATGTTTTCATAAACTTAAAAGTCCATAACTTTTTTAAATTTCACTTTAATAGCTTTTTACTCCTACAATAATCTGCCAAATGTAATATTTAACAGAGACCAAATGCTCTAAAGCGTTCAGTATTTATGACAATTTACTGTAAGTTGGAAATGTGATTTTCTGGTCTATGCTCACAAAGTGGGATGGACAGTAAACAAGATAAATACATGAAAATCACAACACAAATGCTTCATAACAGAGATTCACAAAAGATTTTATTGGTCCAAACTCATAAAGAAATAGGAAATGATGGAAAGAACGTGAAGAGGGTAAAAGGACTGATAGTGAGAGCGTCAAACACTAGAGGCACTTTAAATGATTCACTACAGTCATAATAAATCAGTCAGTCAGGATTCAGAGAGGAGCTTCACATCAGCACATCAAGGGCACTCGTCTAGAGAGAAGAGATGCTCATGTCAGGCCTGGATGCATTCATATTTAGTGTTTATAACAGTGTTTCAAACTGTGTTTTTACCATTTTTAGGCAGGATGGCGATGTTCTCAGACAGAATGCCTTGCTCCAGAGAAAACTCGGTGAACTTGTCCAGGACGTCCTGGCTCAGGTCTGGGGTTCGGCCTATGGTAACAGCACAAACACAAACATCACAAAAACAATTCAGAATCAATGTAAACTTTTGTCAGTGTTTTTATTATCTGAGCTGATGCTTTTTGCAAAGTTTTTACTGTAATCATCACAGGCTGAGGAACATTTAAGGAGATTAAGCTCATAACAAATGGCTTCACAATCCATTTTACTTTCATAAAATGACATTTCAGAGTGAAACAAGAAAAAAAAAATGTGGTGAAGCACTTTATTTTACCCATCAGGAACTGACTGGACTGTAGAAAAGTGGGTGTTTCATATTAAAATTGTTTGAGGTGATTAAATAGTTGGCTTGAAAATTAACAATTAACACTTTACATTATTACTTAAGAAAAATGTTTCCAAGGCATTTTATTAATCTTAGTTAATGTCAATTTCTAATAAAAGTTATATCTATTAATATTACGTAATGGACCTGAGCACCAATACAGCAAGAAATATAATTTTTCTGGACAAAATATGTTTTAAATATAATCTGAATATGTTAAACAGTGAAGCTTAAACAAAATAGAATTTTTGAAATTTGAAATATAATTATTTTTAACATTCATATATCAAAATTCAAAATGTATTACAGCGGCAAAAAATATAATAATAATAATTATTATTATTATTTCTTTCAGATATATTTTTAATATATTTAAATATATACAAAAATGGCCAAAACTATATATTTGCTAAAATATGTTTTAAAATATATACATGAATATATATTCAACCAATACATTTTTGCATATCGTTCAAAATATTTTTGAAAATATAAGAAT
>JAHKKF010479125.1:0-14444 GCA_019740295.1 Labeo calbasu | reverse complement strand
CCAGATAACTGTAACACATGAACACATAGAAGTTTCACAGTAACTGTATGATCTCTGATTGTAAAGGTCTCTGAACATTAGAAAACTGGATGTGGACAATGAATACCATGGCTACCGTTAAACTCTTTTTAAATGCCTGTTAGCCTCATTCCCTGCATCCCTAAAGACCCCCTTAGGACCCCGCCACACTCTTTATACAACAAATACACACGCACAATGAAAGTTCCTCATGTTTGACTGATGTCCTGTAGCACAGTTAGATGTGATTGATCCGTTATATCCATCACCCTGGCTGTCTGGAGCACAGTTTGCTGTTACCCTCTCAGTCTCCACTCCCATTTTCATGCGGCGTGTGCGTGTCACTGTCACTAACCGCCCTTTTGTTTCTCACCTCGTCCATCTCACTGACGCTCAATGAATCAAGCTTTTAAAGTGGGCTGGGGTTTGCATTTGCACATGCATGTCTGCTCATGTCAAACACTCATATGAATATCGTTATGATCTGAGAAGCTGTTACAGGCTTCGTATCAGTAGGTGTATGTGCGTGGTTTCATTTAACCCTGTTGTTTTTACTTAGATATCGGTGTCATCACARGCTTTCTATCGGAGGTTGAGCTGGAAACAGACGGGAACAGGCCACTGAAACATTTTTCCCTTCTGACGATAACAGTTTCTCTGAATTTGCTTAGGGATAAGCATACTAGGACTTTGATAAGGAAAAATATGATTTGGATGAAAACAATCATAAGTTCTTTTATCATATATACAATCTTAATTTTTTCCTTTTTTTTTTTTTTTTTTTTTGATTTCAGGTTAATCTCTGATCAAGATACTAAAAGAATTTGTCTGTTTATACCTCAGTGAAAATCAGGTATCTATGTGTGTGTTTTCCGGGAGTGATCGTATTCTAAAAACTGATGCCAAAAATATTTAAATTAATATTTATAAAAAAATGATCAATGTCCTTACTACATTTCTGGTCCTTGAACATGTCAGTTATGTGTTAGAGGTCAGAAAGCTCTTATATTTAATTAAAAATATCTTAATTTGTGTTCCGAAAATGAACGAAGGTCTTACGGGTTGGGAACGAATTGAGAGTAATTCATGACAGAAATTTCATTTTTGAAATTTCATTTTTGAAATTAACGCTTAAAGAGTTGTTTTTGAAATCATTTTCTGCTTGCCAAGGCTGTTTATTTAATCATAAATTCATAAAACTTTTGAATTACGAATGAAAATGTGTACATTTTTCTTATTTTGCCTAAATATCATATTTTTTTCATTTAGTACTGCCCTTCAGAAGCTACAGAAGATACTTACATATTTCCCAGAAGACAAAATAAGTTCAATTTACCCTGATCTTTAAATTCCAAAAGTTTTCAACCCCCTGCTTTTAATGCTTTGTTTTTCCTTCTGGAGCATCAGTGAGCGTTTAAACCTTATGTAATAGTATGTAATAAATTCAGTACTAAATTAAAATAACATGTATTTTGTATGTTCCCTCTTATTTTGGTTAAATAATTAACACTTTGCAGATTCTGCAAGGTGTATGTAAACTTTTAAAATTCTTGTGGCTATATATCTGCATGCAAGCTCAACTGATCTTTGAGTGAGCCGTTTATGCTGTGGTCTAGTTATTGACCGCTGAGGTCAGGTGTGATTGACAGCTCTATTAAGACAGAGAGTCCATGTGACACTTACATTCTAAATGGAGGAGTGAGAAGTTTCACCTTCTATCACCTCACAGTGACACAGAGCTGCTTAGCGCTGACACTCACCGCAACAGTCTTTTGATCACTTTAAAGGATGCCCTTTAACCCACAGCTCTGATGCCAACTCTATATTATACATGCTCACAAACAGCAGAGCAGCCATAAGTAATAAATCTATAAAACGAACCACTAAAGATGGAGGAATAATTCTAAATAGTGCAATAGCAGACACAGTGGTATTCAATAAGATCGCATGAACTGAGAAACAGATTTGAAAATGACTCGAAAACTGTGAGCTGAATGGCTCTTTCAGATCTACTTCTTTAGCACCAACAGTAAATTATTTTCAGATTTTGTTCATACATTTTAGCTCAGAGAACACACAGGTCAAAGGACAGTGCCAACATGATGGATGTAGTAAGTCTGGGGATTTATTTATACTACTATACTGCTTTCCAGAACTCTGCACGGGGAAATAAGAAGAAATCTTGACCTTAATTTAATCATTTGTTCCTACAACTTAACATTTTGTTCCCTCTTTTAGTTAAATCGTGGCTAATTAAAGGAGAAGTCCACTTCCAAAACAAAGATTCACATATAATGTACTCACCCCCTTGTCATCCAAGATGTTTATGTCTTTCTTTCTTCAGTCGTAAAGAAATTATGTTTTTTGAGGCAAACATTTCAGCATTTTTCTCCATATACTGTACTGATATGGTGCCCCGATTTTAAACTTCCAAAATGCAGTTTAAATGCGACTCCGAACGTGGTTGTAAACGATCCCAGCCGAGGAAGAAGGGTCTTATCTAGCGAAACGATCGGGAATTTTTCTTAAAAACAATACAATTTAAATACTTTTTAATCTCAAACGCTCATCTTGCCTTGCTATCCTAGAACTCTGTGTATTCTGGCTCAAGACAGTTCGTATTTTCTCCCTCAACTTAAAAAATAATTTAAAAATCATCCTAAATCACTGCAGAAGTACCGACACAGTCTTTGCAAAGAAGATCAAACACCCTTAAAAAAATAAGGTAAAACAGCGATATAGGACGATTTTGAATTTGAAGGAGAACATGAGAGTTTTCCGACATACCCTACCTGTCATGAACCGGAACAAAACCAGTCCAGGCAGATTAAGACAAGACGACCGTTTGACATTAAAAAAGTATATAAATTGTACTATTTTTATGAAAATAACCGATCGTTACACTAGATAAGACTCTTCTTTCTTGGCTGGGATTGTCAAAGCCGCATGAAAACTGCGGGACACCATAACAAAATCGGGGCACCATATCAGTCCATTACATGGAGAAAAATGCTGAAATGTTTTCCTCAAAAAACATAATTTCTTGACGACTGAAGAAAGAAAGACATGAACATCTTGGATGACAAGGGGGGTGAGTACATTATATGTAAATCTTTGTTTTGGAAGTGGACTTCTCCTTTAATACAACATGGCCATGACTGAACTAAATAGTGAGTAAACAAATTGTGGGGCTCTGTACTTATTATCTAACATACTTCATCAATAGTTGAAAAGTACTTTTTGAATCATACTCAATTACATACTCAATACTCAGTACACACTCAAGAACAGTATTTACACTGTCACTCTTCAAGAAGCCAACAAGCGTTGTTTTCACATGCTTATTAGCCAAATAAAGCAGGTCAAAATGGAAAGTGACAGAAGCCTTTGAAGGAGTGTTTAGGAGTTCAAGTTTGGTATATGAGAAGGCATGAGATACTTCGGCTGATATTTTTGGGTAGTTTCAGTGTATGAGCACCTCTGACCTTCCAGATCTCCAGTATGTAGGTGGCATTTCATGGGGTGAGACAGCTGCTGCTGTCGGTGTGTGTGTGTGTTTATTTCTTTCTTGCGAACCTACATATACAACTCTAGCATTCCAGCCCTACCACAGATACACACACATAGATGGACAAACACATCCATCTAAACTAGAAGTAAGTGGGTGGTAATGGTGACTTGATGTTGACCTGAATGTGACCCTCGGTCACTCTCTCCTCCCTAAACTGGGCTCATTTGCGTGGAATGCTCACACCCAGCGTTCCCACGTATCTACAGCAGATAACAATTTTATCTCTTGCAGTGCAACACACACACACACTACACCTGTTCAATCTAATGTGCCATGCTAAAATGAGACACCTCCGACTAATGCCAGTGATAGAGCTTAAATGAATTCACACACAAGTTGCAGCTAAGAGTGAGAGTTTTTGTGTGTGTGTTGAGTTTATCAGGGTCTCCTCTTGCCCACAATGATATCTTCGAACTGCATTTTTGTTAATGAATATTAAAGATTATTATGGTTATCATTAATGGATGACATGCCTGTGTTGTTTGTAGCTCAGTCAGTTGCTCACGTTCCCCATCTGGCCGTCACACATTCTCATCACAGGTGATCTCTGCCATCTGTTTCCACCAGTCAAAGTTGCTAAGATATGCAAAGTACAGAAATGGCAACACACTGATACTCATTCACACACATATATTCAGCAAGAGTGCCTTGAGGATAGATTATACAATTATATAGTACAAAACTTACACTGTAGCATGTTGGTTGATAAAAATAGGATACTTTTTTATAAATAAAATAGGATACTTGATTGCTATATCCTTTAAGAAATTTAAGTTCACTCAGCAAATGTCTTTTCTGTCAGCTATGTAGAAAAAGTCATTTAAAAAAAAAATCGAAAACATTTTACAGTATAAAGGCTGCTATAAATGAGAAAACTGATGTATGAAAGCTAAATCCACTTCTAATTATATTTGAGTATAAACACATTCACATAGAATGGGTTTTTGTATTCCACTGTGCTTCTTTTCCATAGTTTTTCTATATAAACATGCTCTAGACAAGCATGTTTGACCGCAGTACTCTTGTCTTGCTTCTTGTCATGACACAGCGTTCTAAAATGTGGTTCAACTTTTAAGAAAACTTCTCTAGACCTTGCGTTTATTTTCATTCCACAGCCACATGTTTTGTGTTTTTACAATGTAAGCATGACAATGTGGGATTTTTAAACTTTAATCTTAAACTGAAGGAAACCTGGTTTAAAAGTATGGAATTTATATTTAAAAATAAAAAAAGTCATAGGTAGCGCTCATAACGCTGATTACATTCAGGCCATTCAAATTGTGACAAAGATTATTTAAAAAGAATGTTAAAAAATGTGGAAGCGCTGTAGCGTATTTGTCTCGCAATCTTTATTTCATAAATAACTACAGAACCTGATCCACCATCTGATTTATTTTCAATTGACGTCTGATTTGATTTGTGTTAGCAGTGTGAGACTGAAAGGCTGAAGACTGAAAGTCTTGCTGAACTTTCCTGACCTGAGGAAACTGTCCAGTCTAAAATAGATGTGTCAGTACTATCTAGTGAGTTACTGTAAGCACTCAACCAGTTGTGAGTGTTTACGCTGTGGCAGCAATTCCGGTCTTTCTGCTTGGACATCACAAGGAAAACCCCTGCACAAAGGTGGCTAACACACACGTGGTCACAGTGTGTATTATGTGCAAAAGTTAAATTTAGGTACAAGTCCTCTGTCAAGTGTATGATGTTAGTGAAGCTCAGGAGTTTTGACATTCTGTTTTATTCTATTCTATTATTATTAAACATTATATTTTGTTTTATTCCATGGTCTGTCTGAATACTGGATTCTGATTGGCTGGCAGGTATGCAGTAAAACCGTTTAATGCACAGGTAGTTCCAAGTCAGTTTCATCACTGTTCTATATTAATGCGCTGCTTTAATTGATGCACACAAATGCACACACACACACAGAGAGAGCGAGAGAGAGGTCAGAGATCGCATTACGCTGCTTACATACATAAACTTGTTGTCAACGCTTCCCCGCGATTTTTATTAAAATAGCCTTGATACTAGATCCCTACATTATATTCCTCAGCAACAAGTTGGTAAAATTGCCGCTTTAAATACTAGTTTTAACTTGTCTATAACTTGGCAAATGACCACGTAATTAGCAACTTCCGCTTCGCGCCGGGCCGTTTTATGCCTCCTTTAATGTACGGCAAACCATAGATTATCCCTTACTAATACAATATTTTTATTAATAATAATTCTAAACTTTGAAGACACAACTTTTAACAGTTTATTTTTATACTTTGCAGACCTCCCCAATTTTATACATATTTCCATCTGACATCCTTTAAAGGATTAGTTCACTTCCAGAATAAAAAATTTCTGATAATGTACTCACCCCCATGTCATCCAAGATGTTCATGTCTTTCTTTCATCGGTCGAAAAGTAATTAAGGTTTAATTACGGTTTTTGAGGGAAACATTCCAGGATTTTTCTCCATATGGGACTTCAATGGGAGCCAACGGGTTGAAGGTCCAAATTGAAGTTTCAAAGCAGTTTCGAAGGGCTCTACATGATCCCAGCCGAGGAATAAGGTTCTTATTTAACGAAACAATCTGCCATTTTCTAAAAAAAAATTAAAAATGTATATACTTTTTAACCACAAATGCTCATCTTGCACTACCTCTGCGATGTGCGGCCGGTTAAAAAATGTAAGGTAGGGCAAAAAACTCCAAAATCATTTGACATCGTTGTTTTACCTTTTTTGTAAAGGGTGTTTGACTTTCTTTGCATGTTCTCTTTGTAAACACTGGGTTGAGCTGTTAAGTCGAGCTAGTGCATGACAAGCTTTTTGGGTTAAAAAGTATATACATTTTTATTATTATTATTATTTAAAAAAATAACCAATCATTTTGCTACATAAGACCCTTAATCCTCGGCTGGGATCATTTAGAACCCTTTGAAGCTGCTCTGAAACTGCAATTTGAACCTTCAACCTGTTGATCCCTGTTAAAGTCCACTATATGGAGAAAAATTCTGGAATGTTTTCCTCAAAAAATGTCTTTCCAACTGAAGAAAGAAAGACATAAACATCTTGGATGACATGGGGGTGAGTAAATTATCAGGAAATTTTTATTCTGGAGGTGAACTAATCCTTTAAGAGGTACATTATTTAGAAATATGTTTTTGTAAACACCTGATATACATCTTAAAATGCTGTTTTTTTTTTTAGGTGAAAATATGCATGCTGAATAGATATGAGATAATATATGCGTGCAAAACATCATTTGATACCTCTATTCAGAACTTCATAAGATAGACGTACCAAGCACTTTTAAAGGTTCCTCCAGCAATCAAACTCAAGAACCTTTATGAGTGCTAAATAGAAGCTTTCTTCACACACGCAGACACACACACACACACACACACACACACACACACACATATGCTCTCATCTATTGTTTTCTTATTGCTATTGTTTACAGCTGCTTTGTGTCTTATGGTGGGAATCTCTTGTACGTAGAATAGAGAGTGGAGAAAAAAATGACAGGAAGGGAAAGAGACTTCTGTCATTCTGTGCGACCATCATATGGCCCATGTGCTTATTTAATTACTGGACGCGAGCCAGAAAGACAAATGGAGAAAGGCAGTTTGAGAGAAAGACAGAAGTGTGACGTGATGATAACGAACATGCACGCAGTGTTAGACTGACTGAATTACATGCATGCAAAAGATCTAAGTCAGCAACAAGGGAACACACTTTTGCATCACCTGAGACAGCGACACACTCACTCTCTGACACGCATACACAGGCAGAACAATAGTCACAGATTTAGAAGGCTGTGGGAAAAAGAATACAAATGCACTGTCCATCCAGCACACACATACACACACACAGCACATATCCTCCCCACCCATCACACAACACCAACCGTCACTCCAGACCCACTGTTTTCTACAGACAGACAGTTTATGACAAAGCCATGAGTCTCCAAAACTGGTTTGCATAATCATAAAGATACAGCCGATAGGTATCACAGTCAGCTCTAAAATTTGTTCGCAGTTTGCATATTTTTAGGAGCATTTGTTTGCAGCATAGCCTGCGTCGCACTTCAGTTAATTTACATTTACATCTATGCATTCGGTGGATGCTTTACTCCAAAGTGACTTACATTGCATTCAAGGTACACATTTTATCAGTTCCTGCTTTCCCTCGGAATTGAACCCATGACCTTGGTGTTGCTAGTGCTGTGCTCTACTGATAAAGCTGCAGAAAAGCTTGTGCAGATTTGTTAAATTACCTAGATTGTAACTGACATTAGGAGTTGGTCTCGTGTGTCTAATGTGTGTGTGTATATGCATGTGGGAGTGATTGTGTTTTGAAATTGTTGTGATAGTGAAAACTGGATAGAATCCCCAAAAGTGTTTGCGTCAGCGTGTGTTGGGAAGGTCAAGCAGTGATTCAGGAAGGTGTGTGCTAAAATAGTCTGGCCTTTGTGGTTTAAAGGAAGTCATACAAAAGGAGGGACCTGAGAATTGACAGTGAAGTCAGAACAGACAATGACACACACATAATACTGAACAGAACATGCAAATCAGCTTGGAAGTGCGGCATAATAACACGTGCAGTTTTTATGCAGTCGAGCTTCAATCTCGATTTGTGTGTTCAAGTATACATAACACAATTTGTAACTGAATTTTGAATGTATGGTATGGTTTTAGTAACAAAAATGGACAATGTTTTGTTTTGACCGGAAATTGCATGTTCAGTTGAGGTCAAAAATGTACATACACCTTGCAGAATCTGCAAAATGTTAATTATTTTACCAAAATAAGAGGGACCATACAAAATGCATGTTGTTTTTTATTTAGTACTGACCTATAAGAATAAGAATACGATATTTCACATAAAAGACGTTTAAATATATTGCACAAGAGAAAATAATGGTTGAATTTATAAAAATGAGCCCATTCAAAAGTTTACATGCACTTGATTCTTAATACTGTGTTGTTACCTGAATGATTGTTTTTCTGTTGTTGTTTTTTTTTTGTTTTGTTTAGTGATAGCTGTTCATGAGTCCCTTGTTTGTCCTGAACAGTTAAACTTCCCACTGTTTTTTTCTGTTCCATAAGGAAAAACAATGCATTAAGAGCCAGGGGGTGAAAACTTTTGAACAGAATGAAAATGTGTAGATTTTTCTTATTTTGCCTTAATATCATATTTTTTTCATTTATTACTGCCCAGAAGTTACAGAAGATACTTACATGTTTCCCAGAAGACAAAATAGGTTAAATTTCAAAATGTATTTTTTAAATAATTCAAAAAGTTTTTACCGCCCGGCTCTTAATGCATTGTGTTTCTTTCTGGAGCATCAGTGAGCAATACTTAACACTTCTGTAATAGTTGCAGAGTCCCTCAGTTGTCCTCTGTGTGAAAAGATGGATTTCAAAATCATACAATCATTGTTGGAAAGGGTTCAAATACACAAAAATGCTGAAAAAACTTGTGGAACCTGTGGAACAAACAAGGAACTCATGAACAACTGTCACTAAACAAAAAAAAAAAACAAAAGCAAATAAAAACACAGCTGTGGATCATTCAGGTAACAACACTGTATTAAGAATAGGAACAGGGTCATTTTTATAAATATAACTATTATTTTCTCTTGTGGACTGTATGTAAACATCTTTTATGTGAAATATCTTACTCAGGTAAGTACTAAATAAAAAATAAAAAGCATTTTGTATGATCCCTCTTATTCCCAAATAATTATCATTTTGCAGATTCTGCAAGGTGTATATAAACTTTTGACCTCAGCTGTAATATTGTGAAATTTAAACTATTTTCTATCTTAAGACGTTTTAAAATGTAATTTATTTCTGTGATAGCAAAGCAGAATTTTCAGCAGCTATTACTCCAGTCTTCAGTGTCACATGATCCTTCAGAAATCATTTTAATATGCTGATTTGGTACTCAAGACATATTTCTTATTATTATCAATGTTGAAAACATAAATAAAATTAAATAAAATAAATCTTACTGACCCCAAACTTTTTAACGATAGTATGCGGTAGTTATTTGACAATTATTCATAGAAATGGAAGAATGAAATGCTGAAGAAAATGCTTTTCATGAATTGTAGGGAAACTTGTTGTATTCATTAATTACTACAGATTTTCATAATAACATCCAGCCTGTTTTCACACCCTTTATGTCAAACTAGTTTTAATAACCAGTATTAGTCAGCATACAAATATAGAAACAGAATCAAATGTGAATATGTTTCCCTAAGCACACACTTCTTCCTTTTTTCTTCATTGCGAGGCTTCTGTCATTCACACCCCCACTGTGATGTCACCATCTGTAGCCCTAGACCTGTCTGCCACCAGTGTGTGTGTGAGTGAATGCACCATCTGTCCTCTACGGTCCTCCCCTTGATGCTGTTATATACGCTGCTTGTGAGTATATCACTAGCACATCTCGCACACATCCATCTCACACCATTAACACTCTCCATTTCATTCATGTACTCAAGGCATGAAACCCTTGGGGCAGTATTACATTTCTCTAATCATGTACATATGACCCATTAGTCGAGTGCTCATGTTCCTATTGATTCCTTTGAGCATATGTCCATGCAACGTTTCATTCGGTCTCCGCAAAATGTCAGTTTGAGTTCACCACGCGTATAACCATGATTTGTTGTGTGTCTTGTTGTATTGTAGCTCTATTCAAAAGCCTAGTGAGCTGCCTAGGCAGCATTTTATAGAAATAGTTCAACTAAAAATGAAAATTCGCTGGAAATGTACTCTCCCTCAGACCATCCAAGATGTAGATGAGTTTGTTTCTTCATCAGAACAGATTTTGAGAAATTTAGCTTTATGTCATTTGCTCACCAATGGATCCTCTGCAGTGAATTGGTGACGTCAGAATGAGAGCCCAAACAGCTGATAAAAACATCACAATAATCCACAAGTAATCCAAACACACAGAAAAAAAAATGGGGCAGAATTGTACCTTTTGGGGTAAAACAAAAATAGGTACATATTAGTACCGTAAGGTTACGCATTACTACTCTTCCTCCAGTGAAAAGTCCATCCGTTGTCCTGTCACATCAAATTCTTGTGTACAACTGTTTTGGACTGTTTCGTAAATGGTGCTTCTCCACAGAAGAAACACTATTATGGATAGTGGACTCATATTTTAGCCAGAAGCAATGGTTTAATGGATTTGTTTATTACAAAAACACAGCTTTTCGCTACACAAGATGTTAATTAATGGGCTGGAGTTGTGTGGATTCATAATTTATTTACCATTTTGTCTAATTAAATAAAAAATAAAACATTAAAAACTAAAATAAATTTTAGTTAAATAAATAAATTAAATTTATAATTCTATAAGCGAACAGGCATCATAGAAGTATAAAAATGGATATTAATTTTGACATTCGCTAAAGATGACAATTTATAGTGTTTTTTAAAGATTTAAAGGGATAGTTCACCCAAAAATTCTGTCATTAATTACTCACCCTCATGTCGTTCCAAACCTGTAAGATCTACGTTCATCTTCAGAACACAAATGAAGATATTTTTAAGAAATCTGACAGCTTTCTGACCTTTTATAGACAGTAATGCAACTTCCACATTCAAGATCCAGAAAGGTAGTAAGGACATCGAAATTGTTGAAATAGTCGTTATTTTTGTTTTTAAATTATGGTTGAAACACTGATGTCACATGGACTATTTTAAAAATGTCCTTACTAACTTTCTGGGCCTTGGACGTGTCAGTTCAGTTGCTGTCTATGCAGGAAGCTCTCGGATTTCATCAAAAGTATCTTAGAAGATGAACTAAGGTCTTACGGGTTTGGAACGACATGAGGGTGAGTAATTATTGACAGAATTTTCATTTTTTTGATAAGCTACCCTTTAAGTGAGCATTAGATGATGACAAAAATCTAAATGGAAAAGTAGTGAAAATAATTGTGCTTTTACAATAAAATATCCAGTATTGACCAATGCAATAATTCTCTCTCTCTCAAAAAAAAAGTAAATAAAAAAAACTCTAATGTCAAAGAAAACTTTTTTTGTTTGTGTTTTTGTGCCCTTTGTATTTTTATGACGTTATTAGTTTAGCAACATGCTAATCAAACTCTATTAGAATCTACTGTAAATCACTTAGGATGCTGTTTTTGAAGGAAGATGTCTAAGATGTCTTGTCTTTGCTATTTTGAATGTTTTATTAAAGGTAGGAGGACTTTAAAGTTCACTACACACAGACACGCGGCCGTGACCTCCTAATTAGTTTCCCACACTCTAGTGTACATCAATCACCTCTGCAAGGCTTAAGTGTGAAAACAGGCACTGCAATAATTAAAAAGTGACATCTGAAGACAGATCAACAACAAATGGCTGACCGAAGAGCCACTGGCTGATTTAGAAATGTGTATTGGAGCATTGGTGTGTTAGTTCTTTCTGTCTGTATACTCTTACAGATCGTTCGGCGCTTTTTTCTCTTCTTGAATGTGTAAAGTTAATGTCCTATATAATAGACACTTGCCGTAAGGTAATAACCCTTAGTAATGTGCCTGTAGATGCTACATCAGTCCGAGCAGTGAATGATATGCTACTTCCACATCTTGGCATTAAGTATAAAATTGAAAAATGTTGTACTGAAGCATCAGCCCTTCTTTGGATTAATAGACCAACATTAGCAGTGACACCTGTTGTCGGTTTTATAAACTGCAGCAGGTGTGGAGAAATACGCTGGAGCTGGGCCATAGCAAATCTTAGATATGAAAGTTCATTTCAGAGTGTTATTGAGGTGGTTACGCCTTAGTCGTGAGAGTTTCTATTGAGTAGATGTGCCATGTCCGTTACTAAATCAAATAGTAATATCCCGTTCCTTTTCCAAAAGCTTAATGAACTCTAAGAACGCCGTCTACACTCTACACAGGCAGAAACCATAACCCATGAGAACAGGACGAGAGAGGATGTATATTAGTGTGGGTGTGTTTCTAACTTCGCCCTTTACGTTTATTCATTTAGCAGATGCTTTATTTAGAGATTTATTTTGGCATACTTCAAGGGGAAAAGAATGTCTCCGGAGGTAGTTATATCTGAAAGCGGAGTTTTGGGAACTTCTTAAAAAGTGAAAATACTTCAAAACATTCTAAATAATGTCTTTATTAACACATAAATATGTCAAAAATCTGTTATAGAAGTCACTGGTATGTCTTCATATAGATAGTTAAGTAAGCGTGTGTGGGAAGTGAGCCGTGAGCTTTTCCGTGGTGTTCTTTCAGCTCCGATCATTACCACTGCGGAAATGCTAATGGCTGTTTGAATAAGAGCAGGTTCGAGGGGGCACTGGGGGCTCAAGGCTTTGTTTGACTTGCTGATCCTGTCTGCCCGGCGGCTCTCAGACGCTGTTGTTTTTAAATTACGTAGGGGATATTGCTGGCCAGGCAAAGATATACAAGTGGAAGCCCGACGCTTTTAAAAACCACGGGAAAAATGCTGAACGTTACAAATTATAAACCCTTGTCTTCAACTCGCCCCTCGCAGCAAATGATTTATGTTTAAAATAATATTGCTACAAATCACTTCTGTGAGGCCTCCGATGGGCCGGCCTGCTTTTGGACTTACGAGTAATGACGGATTAGACAAAGTCTGGGGTCCTGTTACACTATAGAAACCTTGCAGAGACAAATACTTTAGGGAGAAGTTACATTTTTTTTAAGTCTGCATTAGGGGTGGGCGATATGACCAAAATCTTTTATCACAATATGAGTAATTTCATGTCACAGTAATGATATATCGCTGCCTTGGAATTATAAGGTTCTATCTGCATTATGAGCACTTTTGAGATATTGAGCTTTAAAGCTTTTGCGTTCCATAGACTTCTGTAGATAGAACCCTTTTTGTTTTCTAAAAAAAATGCCCAAAATGTACACAGCTTACAAAAGAAACATCACATAATGTAAACAAGTTGTCACAGAATAAGAATATGCGAATAACTCATTTTTTACAAAAATGTCAGATTAGAACCTTATAATTCCAAGGCGGCAATATGTCACAATGTAGTTATTTTTGCTTTAAATAAGGTTTAAAAAGTTTTTGATATCACATAAATTTTTGAATTCTTGTCACCAGTGTCAGAAGCAGTGGTAGATTTTCTCTCTCATTTTGTTTGATTAACATGAATGACTGCTATTACTTTGAAGAGGTCATCGGATGCCCATTTTCCACAAGTTGATATGATTCTTAGGGTCTTAATGAAAAGTCTATAATATACTTTGGTTAAAAATTCTCAATGGTTGTGTAAAACAGCACCCTTTTTACCTTGTCAAAATGAGCTCTCCAGAAATCATCCCATTCTGAGGGATTGTTTCTTTAAATGCAAATGAGCTCTGCTCGCCCCGCCCCTCTCTTCTCTCTGTGGATTACTTTAGCCGCATTTAGCTGCGTTTAGCCGCTAAACTTGCTAACTAGCACATTATTCGGAAAGGCGATCGCAAAGATTCATAAAAAAACCCTTGTACTCACTTCTGCTGTAAGTGAAGCTGGATCACGAATGATTCGCGCAAACACGGACAGATATATGTAGATCAGGAGGCGCATTCCCTTCACAAACAAACGTAATCTACTGCATCTTCAGTGGCTCAGATGTCAGGAGTAAATGACGACCAGTACGTTCATTATTACATCCAGCAACACAACACCTCAATCGCTCATTCAGAGATATTCTTATCTAACTTACATCCCTGCTCTGGCAACGAAACAAAGAGGTTGGACTGTTACAGCTGATCTGAGGTAAAACGCTCATGTCAATCAACTATCGTGGGAGCGGCTTCTGTCGGTGTGACGCCACAACGACAGGCATCTGAGA
>JAHKKF010479123.1:0-16320 GCA_019740295.1 Labeo calbasu | reverse complement strand
TATTTTTAATCAAATAAATGCAGCCTTGATGAGCATAAGAGACTTCTTTAAAGACTATTATAAGTCTTACTGACCCCAAACTTTTGAACGGTAGTGTAAATCGTTGTTGATCTCTACATACCTGTAGGCTCTGTAGTTGTTCACCATTATCCTGTGTAGTGGCACTTGCATGTGATTTATTATTATTTTATTATTAAATTTTTTTAAAGAGAGCATGAAATGGTTTGTTTTATTAGATGATCTCCATTTGGATCATCTATTATTCAATTACCTTTCCTGTTGTTCTATGTTTTTTCGTAGTATCGGTTCAGTAGTAGTATCGTGGTATTTTAGTCAGGTATCGTATCGAAGTCAAAATTTTGGTATCGTGACAACACCACCGTGGACTAACTGTATTGTTGCATCCCTATTTAATACTGAAATGGTGAGTGACAGCCACTTTCTGTGTGAGTGCTTCAGAAGCAGTTCATTTGCATTTAAAGAGACATGCGCGAAAACAGTGTGTTACTACTTCCACTCAGAATAGACATTTTCAAAATAATATAATAAATGATCATGGGGCACATGCATACGACATAGTACAGCCAAACATAGGCTTTCAAAGTATCCTCTATTCGATAGCGTATGTAAACCCAGGCAATCTTTGTCCAGTATCTGCGCAGTTTCTCTCCAGACGTTATGACCAATAAAAATGCCTTGTACTCACTTAAAATAGTTTAAACTACAATTTACAGAATATTTGTGACACTCACTGTACACAAAGCCTAGCGTACGTGTAAAAACCAAGGCATATTTTGTGTTTTATGAGATGATTTTGTTAGTCATAAATGAGTCATAACTGACTGTGAATTATTCACATCCACACTGCTAGGTGTCAGTAAATTGACTTTTAAGTCCAAGAGGACTTAGCGTAAAAATGAATGGATTCACATACTGTTTATGGTGATTGATGTCAAACCAAACACATCAAGCATAAAATAGACAAGGTCCCATCTGCTATTTTTATGATCTGGCTCAATTTTGATGTACATCACAATCCAGATTTACTTTTTGGGATTTAAAAGATGTGTAATATTACCAATTTGACTGCACTGACACCATCTGATAAGAACAAAACTTGCACTCAATTGAGATGAACAGTCGTCTTCTGCTTTATAGCTGAATCAAGTTTCATAATTGAAATATTGGATTATCAGCACTGTTATTGAAGTGAAATGGATAAGCATTGAGTTGAATAACAAGCTGCTTATAGCTGTATTGAACTTGTTTCATAGTGAACTTTACAGTTATTGAACTGAACTGACTTTTGTTTGAGCTGCTTTACAGCAGAATCTAAATTTGTCTCGTAGATGAAGTTTGCTTGATTTTTCTGTTTGCTACTCTGAAGTTGAAATTACCACAGCATTCTAACACAACTCCAGCAGTTTTATTCAGGATGTTTGTATGTTTTCTGTTCCCTAGGTTGACAAAAGCCCGGAGGGTCAGTTCACGCAGCTCATGGCTCTTCCTTGCACTCTACAGCAGCAGATCACACGTCTGGTGGACCGTCCGGGGAAGAACAGAGACGTGGAGGAGATCCTCCTGCAGGTGGCGCAAGACCCAGACTGCGGCTCCGTCGTACAGCAAGGTAAACCGACCAGCAGCAGGTCAGAGATGGTGTGAAATGTCAGCATTGGCCACTTGTGATTCAGCCACTGTTCAGCCTTGATCTCCTTTGAATAGCATGAAATAAATCATTACACAAGATGAATGAAAGAGCAAATAAGCAGTGGTTTTCACAGAGATGTGGTTCCAGGACTCGCCAAACTGGACGGCTAGGTTTTGGCGGTGTTAAGTTTCTTCGGCAGCCTCACCCACATGTCTCATTGTCATAATAACCGTCAGTGCATTTCTCACAAACACCTGCGTTTGTTTATGTCCTACACTTCACCTTTATGAGATGCTGGGATAGGATTTGCATTGATTTGTAAGAAGTGGTGGACTGATCTCTCAACACATTACAATGCATTTGCAATTACAGTAGAGAGCCTTGATTGACTGCATGTTTGGTAAATTTTGGAAGTAATATCAACACATAACAGTGTTGGGGGTAACGTATTTTAAGTAACGCGAGTTACGTAATCATATTACTTTTTTCAAGTAACTAGTAAAGTAATGCATTACTTTTAATTTTCTAAGAAAATATCTGAGTTACTTTTTTTTTTTCAAATAAGTAACGCCAGTTATTTTTTTCCCCATTTATTGATTGACAAGTCTCCTGTCGGGAAATTGGGAGTAAACATGATGATACTGTATTCTAGACTAAGTGTGAACATGCGTTAATTCATCTCACTCAAAAAAAAAAACAACAACAACAAAAAAAAAACAGATTCAGTATTACTTAAAATGAATAAAAACAGTGAAATGCAAACTCAGAATATGACGCAACCTTGCAGTAATTAAATATTTTAAATAAAACAAATATCCTTTATGTATTTAATCCCATTTTATTAACCGGTGTCTTTGCCGCTGACCTTCGATGATGCAATTCAACCATACTAATAAGCAAAAATTACTTTAGATAAACTAATATTTGTGCTTCATTTTTTTTTATTGCTGAAGAGTGATCTCCTGCATAAATCTTCTTTTCTTTCAGCCTGAGGTGAATTCATTTCACTTTTGGTGTAAAATGGCTTTTACATTAGAATTGTTTTATATTAAAAACAAAGAAGCAAGCCCTGCCCGATTAAAAAAAGTAATGCAAAAGTAATGTAGTGCATTACTTTCTATAAAAAATAACTAAGTAACATAATTAGTTAATTTTTCAGGGAGTAACACAAAATTGTAATGCATTACTTTTAAAAGTAACTTTCCCCAACACTGACACATAATATCAACAGATATTTAATGATATTTTGGTGAGAATGCATTGCATCATCTAAAGAAATCTTATATATATATATACATAGAAATGAAATATTTTGAGCAATATTTAGAGTTACCTTCAGTGTCATTTACATTTAATTTAACTTAAATATAATTAAATTGTGTCATTTTTCAGTTATGTAATACTCATGTTGAATGTACGTATTCACTAATAACTTTTAAAAACAATTATAGCAATTCTGTATGTTGTTGTCTGTATGTATAATTGTTATAATTGCTAAGTATGATTTGTTGCATGAATTACCATATCATATCTAATTATGCTTTCTTCACAGGAATTTCATCAATTGTAAAATCCTCCAGTATAACACAAAGTGCCAAAGGAATCGCCACTGCTGGTAAGAGACCTTTAGATTTTTTTTTTTTTTTTTAAACTGATCTTTGAGGTATGGGACAAACCACGTCCCATAATTTTACCTGCCATTAGTTTTTATTTTTTAATACAATAAAATGAATCAGAGATTATTTGAAAATGTATTGTATTTTATATATATGAATACTTATGAAATGTTAATAATTATTAATTATTATTATTATTATTATTATTATTATTATTATTATTATTGTTGTTATTATTATTATTATTATTATTATTATTATAAATAATATTATTGTTATTTTACTTTTTCTTACTCAGGACCCATTAATAGTAACACCAGCAAAATGATTATTTAATACATGTGTGATATGCTGAATATGACTATTTTCTGTCTTATGACTATTTCTCTTCTTCATTAAATAAAGCTGAAATTTTTGCCACTTTGGTTTTTGTTTTGTAGTTTAAAATTCAATACGCATCAGTAAACCACTGAGGAACTTTTTTTTTTTTTTTTGATTCCATGTTTATTAGCCAGTGACATGACTGCTGTTTAAACTTTTTCCACAGGTCCTGTCAAAACAGTGTCATACAGTGCAAAAAAGCTGCAGAAAATGTTGAGAGGCTGGCGAAGAAAACCATCATGACTGAAAATGATTTCTAAACGTGTTTCACAATACTGTCAAATATAGTATTTCCATATTGTTATCCACAGTTCGTATTTTTGGACGATCTAAGTATAAACCTAACTTATGACTGCAAGAGTGCTTGTGATCCATTCTCTAATGCGCAATATTCCTGAGAAAATGTCAATAAACCTTTCTAAGTATTTTCGTAAAGTGTACTTGTTTATTGGCGAACTTCCCCTTCACATTGTACCTGTTGCAAGGATATGATGTCACTCCCTCATTAGCATAATGTATGCTGATCTCATTCCGTTGACCTCGACCAATGAGAATTCTTGACTCTCATCACCTGCTAGGAAGAGAATTCCATCATTCCAAGCATTCTTCCCCAGCGCTCGCGTTCTGCCACTTCCCAAACTCAGTTGCTGGATTATCACATTAAACTCTGGATCTTTCACTGGATTTATCGCTCTCTTGGGCTTCTTGCTCGACATCTTTCATCGACTTTGTGTTTGGGGAGATTTCAAAGTGGCGCTTCAAGGTGGTATGTAGTTTACATGACTTTAAACCGCATGTTCTTTAATATATACAACACTAATTGTGTAAGAGAGAGTTCATATATGTGTGTCTTATTATCACTGCTGTAGTAGGAATCATAATAATCAAGCAGCAGTTGCAAGGAAAGAGCTCTAAAGACAACACTTGTTACAATACAGCATTTCCCGCTGTATCGTTTACCACTGAATACAAGAGCGTTCTGGGATATGTGAGTTAATGCAGTTTCGTTGTATTGTACGACCGCATTAATAAGTAACTGTAGTAAAACATTGATGACTTCCTCATGTTTAACACGCGGCAACCGAGGCAACGCAACGCTTCTATTACATTGAACGGAACATTCTGCACTGCAACAGTAATAAACGAAACGCGCGTTCTTTTATTGTAATGTCGCGTCGTTGGTTTACACAACAGACACGAACGCGCGTCCAAAAGCGCAGGAATTCACTCAATACTATTTGAATTCATTCCCGAGTTCAGAAGCACACAGTTACAGACTTTTTGTTTAGTTTGAGCTCGAATGGTAAAAGTTGTGCTGTTTGTGTGAAAGACTCTCAGCTGTGCTCGAACTCTGGAATGCGATCTGAGGAATGTGAAGTGTGGGAAGTGGAACGCAAGCGAGCAGCGCTTCAGACCTCACATGTTTGGAGTGTTTATTCTGGGAATCCTTGGGAAAACATTACATGCCATGAACCGGATTATGGCAAAGATGTTCCCAATGTTTACAGATTTAGCGTGCTTCTGGAAGCGATTCCGTGGATGAATGTTAAATTCATGTGTTGTTGATTTCTGGGCCGAGTTTAACAATCTGATTTTCCATACTCAGGGTCTGACCCAGGATGGAAACGCCTTTGGATGTTTTGTCAAGAGCAGCATCTTTAGTACACCAAGATGATGAAAAACGTGAGTTTACGAAGTATTCCATTTCAGATCGAAATATTATTAAGCTTTTTGTTGCTCAGGCGGTAGAGTCTGGTGTAAGAAACATCAAGGCTAGGTCATGGGTTCGATTCCCAACAAATGCATGAGTTGATTAAAGTCTGCCAAATGCAGAAATGTCAGATAACTGCTATTCATCACCATTCACTGTTTCATTTCTGCCTCTTGATGACATATTAACTATTTAAGCAAATGAAACATCATTAAAGGAGAACTCCACTTCCAGAACAACAATTTACAAATAATTTACTCACCCCCTTGTCATCCAAGATGTTCATGTCTTTCTGTCTTCAGTCATAAAGAAATTACGGTTTTTGAGGAAAGCATTTCAGGATTTTTCTCCATATAATGGACGTCATTGGTGCCCCGATTTTGAACTTCCAAAATGCAGTTTAAATGCAGCTTCAAAAGGCTCTAAATAAGGGTCTTATCTAGCAAAACGATCTCTCATTTTTTTTTGAAAAATATTTTTGTATACTTTTTAAGCACAAAAGCTCGTGTAGCACAGACTCTGGGATGCGCGTCCATGATGCTACAAATTAGTAATGGGTCGTTCTTGAACAGTTCTTTAATTTGAACAAATCTTTAATGTGACTTGGGAAAAACAAGTAATCTCGGGAAGTGATTCGTTCAGTCACGCATGCGCAACATCCTATTATGTTCTGTACTGGAATTAGTTCACCTCTTTCGAGTCTACGGGTTTTTTGAGTCGTTCGTTCATCTTATGGGGCTGTCACGTGATGAACGAACGACTCCAACCCGAAAACTTGTCAGATAAGAGGTGAGGTGAGTTAATCATAGACTAAAGACCCAGGTAAACAATGAATTAATCTTTTCGGTTTCTTATAGCATTATAGTTTTGTCTCGTTTGTAGTGTGATCAACGTTTGTGTAAGCAGTAGATGTGTTAGGGAAGACCCTTCTTCCTCGGCTGGGATCGTTTAGAGCCCTTTGAAGCTGTATTTAAACTACATTTTGGAAATTCAAAATCAGGGCACCAGTTAAGTCCATTATATGGAGAAAAATCCTGAAATGCTTTCCTCCAAAACCATAATTTCTTCACGACTAAAGACAGAAAGAGATGAACTTCTTGGATGACAAGGGGGTGAGTAAATTATTATTGTGAATTGTTGTTCTGGAAGTGGACTTCTCTTTAAATATCTTTAAGAGAACCTATATTCCTTGGAGTTTGAAAGTGTTCCTCATAGAGTAAGTGATCTCTGAAATGCGAGGCAGAGAGCTGCTGAATTTCCATAAGTGAGGCTCATGGCTTTAGTCTGTGTTTGTCCTGCTTGTATTGAGTCTTTGATCATTTACATGAGAAATGCCTTCACATAATGCCTTCGCCTCTCTGAGATGCCCTTCGGTGCAGCTGCTTCCAGCTTAATGCACTGATATATGATAGCAGAGCGCAGGAGCGTTATGAAACAATGAAACTTTGAAAAGAGCCGTGCTGTTTGCTGTCACATGTCCCGTTTACTCCGGCCAGACCTCGCAGTCCCTCCCCGCGCTGCTACGAGCACTGCAGTGTTTTCAATCAGAAATTCCTTCCTAGATTAAGCACGAACAAATCCTGCTCAATAGGCATTTAGTGTTATTGGAATTCATTGTGCAACATCTACATGTTACAGCGGCCTGTTCAGTGTGACTCTGTTGGGCTTGTATTGACAAAGCAGGATTTGGTTAGATGTACAAAATGTGGCTTGCAAGCATTATAATTTCCACCCAATCATCTTCAAAGCTGCGGTGTGTAGCTAGAATCACCTAACTAAACTTCCATTGGTTAAACTAACAGATTCCGTTCATCCGTTCAAAACAAATTGAGCAATATTTCCGTAACTTCATGCTGTTTTAATTAGCTGAAAATGTGCTCAACATCAGGTCATCCAAGATGTAGACGAGTTTGTTTCTTCATCAGATTTGAAGAAATGTAGCATTCCATCACTTGCTCACCAATGGATGCTCTGCAGTGAATGGATGCCATCAGAATGAGCGTTCCAACAGCAGATTAAAGCATCGCAATAATCCACAAGTAACCCACACCACTCCAGTCTATCAATTAACAACTTGAGAAGCCAAAAGGTGTGTGTTTGTAAGAAAGTAGTCCAGTATAAGACGTTTTTAACAATGCACGATTCCTCTATCTGTAGTATTGTTTTCTAAAGACATCTTGTCTGAATCTAAACATTCTAAAGTAGTATGTGGATGGATTTTGATGTGACGGGAACAACAGGAGATGGACTATCACTGGAAGAAGAGTTATTATGGATTTTGAACTCCATGATTTTATATTAACCGGAAGCAACAGTTAAAAGTTAAAAACATCTTAATGATAGATTTGTTTCTTGAAAACATGGAGCTTTTGGCTTCACAGGACGTTAATTGATGGACTGGAATTGTGTGAACTACTTGTGATTTATTTTGATGTTTTTATCAACTGTTTGAATTCTCATTCTGACGGTACCCATTCACTGCAAAGGATCCATTAGTGAGCAAGTGATTTAATGCTACATTTCTCCAAATCTGATGAAGAAACCGAACTATTCCACTAATCAATCCATGAATGGCTTACTTGTCTATAAGCTGGGATAGTAGATGGTTAAATACTAAAAATGACATGTTTATTCTAAAGTCACTTGAGGTTACTCCTAAAACCAGAAGTTTTCTTTGAATGCCTTCTGAACCATTTGTGACTGAAGTAGAGCGGGAAGGGAAACTAGGTCATGGTGTCAGAGCGTGTGTGTTCTTGCATGGGTTGCTCCAATGACAGTGGACGTGCATCTGGAGGAGTATGGGACTGCCGTTGTGTTTCTTCCTCCCCCTGCTGTGTTTTTGTTTTGCGGGGGGCTGATGTCATGTCGTTGTGGTGGTGTGTGTCTTTGTCCCCTCACAATGCGTCTGACCTGTTTTCACAATAGTGTTGGCGCTGCCAGCTCCTTCTGCTTGTTTGAATTTATCGCAAGTGTTTGGAATTGTTCTCTTTTGCTGGAACACTTGCAGAGAGATGTTGAGTCAGTCAAGTGCACGTTTGGCCCAGACACATGCGCTTACAAGCTGTGGCAACGCAGTGACTTATTTCATTAGATGGGAGAGCACAATTACATGGAAGGTGTGGCTCTCTTTGTCAGTCTGAGTCAGGTGACGGCTTGTATTCGGCTGCATGCTTGAGGCAAAACAGCCCGATTACACAGTGTCCTCCAACAGCAGTAGACAAACAGATTCTGTCTTTATTTCTTTTAAAGTTACATGGTTTCTCCAGGCAAATAACTTACCTAGACAAACTGCAGTCAAATGGAAAGACTCCGTTTGTCATTTTGTTGTAGAGCACAACAGTTGGGTTCCAAAAGTCCTAAGTTCCTATTCAGAATTGTTTTTTAGTAATAACCAGCATTGAGGTAAAGTGATTCTTCTACTGAATCCATGTGATTTTGACAGTATTAAAATTTGTAAAATTTGTAAAGAACTACAGTACTTATGTTCATAGTGAGAGAGAAACCAATCAAATGTATCGCATTTATCATGAAAACATAAATTTTGACAAAAGAGCTCAGCAGCACCGCCCACTTCCTTAAATCATTGCAAAGACAATGAGTCAGTCACCTTACATGCACTCTCAAATTACACTCAAATGTGCTTAGACTACTGTTCAAAAGTTTAGGGTCAGCAAGATATAAAATAAACAAATAAGTACAAATTTTATTTATAATTTTATACTTTTATTTAGCAAGAATGCATTTAAATTGATCAAAAGTGACAGTGAAGACATTCCTAATCATTCCTAAACGTTTAATTTATCAAACAATCCTGAAAAATAGGTTAAAAAGAAGAAACGTTTTTAAGCTCACAATTCTGACTTTTCTCGCAATCACGAGTTTACATCTTGCAATTCTGAATTGCTAAATATAAACTCAGAATTGCAAGTTATAAAGTCAGTATTGTGTGATTTAAAAACTCGCAATTCTGAGAACTGAAGTTGCAGTTCTGAGAAATAAAGTCAGAGTTGTGAGAACTCAAAATTTGGACTTTTTTTCTCTCAGAATTGTGAGATATAAACTCAATTGTGAGTTGTAAAGTCAGTTTTGCTTGATATAAACTCAAAATTCTGGGAATTAAAGTTGCAGCTCTGAGAAATAAAGTCAGATTTGCGAGATGACTCAAAATTCTGACTTTCTCAGAATTGCGAGATATAAACTCACAATTGCGATTTATAAAATTTGTATTGCGTGTGATAAACGCAATTCTGAGAAATAAAGTCAGAAGATTAAAAACTCAAAATTCTGACTTTTTTTCTCAGAATTGCAAGATATAAACACAGTTACGAGTTATAAAGTCTGTATTGCGTGGTAGACTCAAAATTTGGAGAATTATAGTTGCAATTCTGACTTTTTTCTCAGAATTGCGAGATATAAACGTACAATTGCGAGATATAAAGAGTTATTTGACTCTATTGCGTGTGATAAGCTCAAAATTCTGAGAATTAAAGTTGCAGCTCTGAGAAATAAAGTAAGATTTGCGAAATAAAAACTCAGAATTCTTACTTTTTTTCTCGGAATTGCAAAATATAAACACAGTTATGAGTTATAAAGTCTGTATTGTGTGATAAACTCAAAATTCTGAGAATTGAAGTTGCAGCTCTGAGAAATAAAGTAAGATTTGCAAAATAAAAACTCAGAATTCTGACTTTTTTTCTCAGAATTGCAAGATATACATACAATTATGAGTTATAAAGTCTGTATTACATGTGATGAACTCGAGATAAAAACGCAAATTCTGACTTTTTTTCTCAGAGTTGCAAGATATAAACTCACAACTGCAAGTTATAAAGAGTTATCTGACTCTGTATCGCGTGATAAACTCAAAATTCTGACTTTTTTCCTCAGAATTGCGAGATATAAACTCACAATTGCGAATCTTGATCTTGATTAATTGCAATTAATCCCACCTGACATTACAGTTTTTAAATATACTTTTATATTGCAATAATCTCACATTCAGTCTTCAAATTAATGTACAAACAACGTAAAGGCAGCATACTTTAATATTTGTTTAATGGCATCTTTTTTTATGTCAGAAGGCGAGTATCACTCATACTAAATATTTAATGATTGACTATAGCCTTTCAACATCACAGTATAATTGAGAGCTATCAATTTTAACATTAAAAAAAAACTAATATAAGTGAACTTAAAACAATCTGTACATAAACCCATTTACAAGTATTTAGCTAACTGTGCCCTTCAGCAAGTAGGAAATATACAGGTATTTTTAGAAAGTTATCAAACAATAAGTTTAATAATAAGTTATTTCCTCTTATTTCTTTTGTTCTTTGATTAATCATCACAGCAGCTGGGTTTATTAGCTTATTTATTACCTTATTTCCCTGCTATTACTTTAAGAGCTGCCGTTAATGTGTTAAACTGAAGATGTGTATTGCCTGCGTTAACGCGCTAATTTTTGACAGCACTAATCAATATGAAAATCTAACCATTCTATTGACAGTTTGTGAAGTAATGATAGACCTGTCTCAGATTTGATTTGATTTTTGTATTTTAATGGTCCTGAATGTTGCATTGAAAATTTATCAATAAATAAATTAATAACATGTCATTAAATGATTTAACATTTTTTTTAAACGTAAGCAGCGATGCTTTTCTCTTTTTATTTTTTAATTGCTTCTATTTGTCTAATAGAAACATAAGCAGAAATCCAACACAGGTCTCATGTAGCAAAGAGAGGAGTTTTTGTTTCAGATGTGGTCAGACAGCAGCTCCTCCTCCAGACGTCTGTGTCTCTCTCCCGTGTTTGTGTTGGCTTTGCCAGCATTGATTCCTGCACCTGCAGTCCAAACAGGATCCAAACAGGAAGCTGACCTTTGAGTCCCTGGTCATTTTTCTTTCCTCTTCATGAAAGATTAATATTTCTTTGTTATTGTTCTAAGGAATGGCCAAACACACGGCCACGATCACATGTCGAGTCAGTAGTTACTCTGATGTTCTGTTGTTAAGGCTGTGAGGATCTGGTCTCTGTGTTTTGTCACATCAGTAATATTACACGGATGCTGTAAACTTGCCTGTTTTCTGAACTTTTTTTTTTTTTTTTAAATAATTTTGCCCTAGCAATAACATTTCCTGAAGGAAATTAAAATATGTAAATCAGTACATAAAGTTGAAACATGAGCAACTAATTATAGAAACAGAGCGGTGGTTTTGTGTCAGTGAGTGTCTCCTTGACGGCTCTTTGGGTCGTTTCAGCAGCACACGTGTGTGAACCCGGGGTTTTGGGTCAGAGGTCACAGGTCAAAGGTCACTGAAGTGAGGGACACATCATTGTTGCTGTGGCACACATGCTGTTGTCTTGATGGATTCCTGAAAGAAAAGACTAGTAGCAATGTGAAAAACACAGACTGTAGGAATAAAAATAATAAAAGTGCAAAGTGCATCTGTGGACCTCTCAGATTCTCTCAGATTTCATTATGTTAGAAATCTGTAAGATCATGGCAGTGAGAAATACCTAGGAGAGCTGCGATATCAAAATTTGTCTGAAAAAAAAAAAGCCACGATCAACGACAATGAACTTTTGAGAAATACTGGGTAGAAATATTTTTGAGAAATACTGGAGAAATATTTAGCTTGCATCTAACTGATCTCCAGAGCTGCTCACTTTTTCTATATTCACGATTCATTATTTAGGACCCTATGAAGTTTTATTTTTTTCCTCAATTTTATTATTATTTTTTTTCCTATAGTCATTTTTCCCCGTTTTTAATTTTTCTGCATTCCCTTTTAACAGTTAAATTAATCCAAAACAAATAAATCTATCTATCTATCTATCTATCATGCTCTAGTTCTATCGTTCTATCTATCTATCGTTCGTTCTGTCGTGCTCTAGTTCTATCTATCTATCTATCGTTCGTTTCTATCGTTCTCTAGTTCTACACTCCTGAAAAAAATCTTAAGACTAGAGGAAACATTACAAGTATTCGCATTTTGCGCTGGTGGATCGTAACCAGGTTGTAAGTACTGCTTCAAAATGGCAAAAGAAGAAACGGGAGCAAGAGCCAAAAAATAGAGAGCAGGCAGTTTATAGAAAACTGAAGAAAACTCAAACAGGCTGTTCATCAGCTGATCAAAAGTTTAAGACCATAGCCTTAAAAAGTTAAAATCTGCACAAAATATGGCTTTCATGTCATTGTTCTTCAGGCAGTCACACTGTCATGACCTCCTGATGGCACAGGCAAAAGGGCTTTCTGTCTTTGAATGTGGCAGGATCGTTAAGCTGGATGGGCAACGGCTCGCACGACGCGCCATCGTTGCCGAGATTGGGCGCAGTAAGACAGCCATTTAACATTTCTCAAAAGATCCTGAGAGTTATGGGACAAAAAAGTCGTAGACCCAAAGAAAATTCACCTGTATTGAGTCGGAGGATCCGTCGGGCTGTCCATGAAGACACAGACCGATCCTCGACCCAAATTAAGGCTCTTACTGATACTGACTGCAGCCCAATAACCATAAGACAGCATCTGCAAGAGAAGGGCTTCAAGAACAAAAAACGTCTTCAAAGGCCACATCTCAACGCCACAAACTTGCCTGTTTGGAATTTGCAAGGGAGCACCAAACATGGGACATTGAAAGATGGAAGAAAGTTTTATTCTCTGACGGGAAAAAAATTTAAGCTGGATGGTCCTGATGTCTTCTAATGTTACTGGCATGACATGGAGATCCCACTAGGGATGTTATCTATGCAGCACAGTGGAGGAGTTTCCACTATGATCTGGGGTGCTTTATCGTTCAATGGGAAAATGGAGCTTCAGGTTGTGCAGGGGCATCAAACGGCCGCTGGCTATGTGGACATGTCTTTCAACAGGACAGTGCTGCAGTTCACAACACTCACCTGACGAAGGAGAATAACATCGCTCTTTTGGACCTTCCTGTGTGTTCCCCTGATCTAAATTGCATTGAGAATGTTTGGGGATGGATGGCAAGGGAAGTTTACAAAAAATTACATCAGTTCCAGACTGCGGATGGCCTTTGTGAGGCCATCTTCACCACATGGACACACATTCCCACCAGCCTCCTGGAAACAGTCGAATCAAGCATGCCAAAATGAATGTTTTAATTAATCAACAAGAATTGGTGGGGCTATTCACTACCGAGTCCTTTTTTGACACTTTTAGCTCTGTTGTGGGTTTTTTTTGGGCGATGGTCTTAAACTTTTGATCAGCTGATGAACAGCCTGTTTGCGTTTTCTTCAGTTTTCTATAAATTGCCTGCTCTCTATTTTTTGGCTCTTGCTCCCGTTTCTTTTTTTGCCATTTTGAAGCAGTACTTATAACCTGGTTACGATCCACCAGCGATTTTGTTCAGGAGTGTATTCTGTCTATCGTTCTATCATCTATCTATCTATCTATCGTTCTGTCTATCGTTCTACCTATCTAACGTTCTATCGTTCTCTAGTTCTATCATTCTATCGTTCTATCGCTCTATATCGTTTTATCTATTGTTCTCTAGTTCTATCTACCTATCGTTCGTTCTGTCATTCTCTAGTTCTATCATTCCATTGTTCTATCCATCTATCGTTCTATAGTTCTATCGTTCAGTCTATCATCTATCTATCTCTCTATCTATCGCTCTATCGTTCTTTCTATCGTTCGTTCTACCATTCTCTAGTTCTAGCGTTCTCTGGTTCTATCATTCATTATATATATCATCTATCTATCGATCTCTATCTATCTATCTATCATTCTACCATTCCATTCTACCATTCTATCTATCTATCTATCTATCTATCTATCTATCTATCTATCTATCTATCTATCTATCTATCTATCTATCATTCGTTCTATCTATCATTCGTTCTATCTATCGTTTTATCGTTCTCTAGTTCTGTCGTTCATTCTATCTATATCTATCTATATCTATCGTTCTATCTATTGTTCTATCGTTCTGTAGTTCTATCATTCATTGTATCTATCTATCTATCTATCTATCTATCTATCTATCTATCTATCTATCGTTTATTCTATCATTCTCTAGTTCTATCGTTTGTTCTATCGTTCATTCTATCGTTCTATCTATCTATTGTTCGTTCTATTGTTCTCTAGTTCTATCGTTCATTCTATCATTCTCTAGGTCTATCGTTCATTCTGTTGTTCTCTAGTTCTATCGTTCATTCTATCGTTTTATCTATCTTTCTACCGATCTGTCGTTTTATCGTTCGTTCTATTGTTCTCTAGTTCTATCGTTCATTCTATCGTTTGTTCTATTGTTCTCAAGTTCTATCATTCATTCTATCGTTCTACTGATCTCTGTCGTTCTATCGTTTGTTCTGTTGTTCTCTAGTTCTATTGTTCGTTCTATCATTTGTTCTATTGTTCTCTAGTTCTGTTGTTCGCTCTATCGTTCATTCTGTCTATCGTTCTATCTACTGTTCGTTCTATCATTCTCTAGTTCTATCGTTCTATCTATCTTTCTATCTATCATTCTGTCATTCATTCTATTGTTCTCTAGTTCTGTCCTTCATTCTCTCGTTCTGTCTATCTATCATTCTGTTATTCTCTAGTTCTATTGTTCATTCTATTGTTCTATCTATCGTTCTATCAATCTATCTATCTGTCATTCCATCTACCGTTCTATCGTTCGTTCTATTGTTCTCTAGTTTTATCGTTCTATCGTTCTATCTATCTATCATTTGTTCTATCGTTCTTTTCTGTCTATCTTGAGAAATTCTGTATTGTCTGTTTTCTGCATTTAATGTTTTTTCTTCATTTACAGATATAAGGAATCAAATGAGAATCAAATGGTAATCAGATGACAGCAATAAAGAATTAAAATGTAATCTTTTAAAATGGTTTTATTTTATTTTATTTTACAGGATTGCTGAAATCATAGGTCCCTAAAAATAAAATAGAATTTGGGGGGGGAAATGAATTGATTGTATACTAACTGTATTTGTTCATGTAATTGGAGTTCTTGGCCCATGCCGGACAAAACGCACACCTCAGATTCGATCGTGAGCCTGGTGAAATTTTTCGGGTATTTCGCATTTTTTGAAAACCTACTTTTGCGAAGTAGTCCTAGGTTTTTCACCCGATCGGAACCAAACCAGTTCAGACAGATTCTCTGGAGAGTAAATATCAATAATTATCAAAAAAGAAGTTGAACTTTCTACTCACCGTCGCAAAGGGGCGCCAAAACGTTTCAAAGGGGCAGGGCCACTTTTAGTAAAATGCCTGAACGCAAGTAAAACTCCTGAACGGAATAAGATATCTCTGCCAAACTTAGAACACTTATGTAAGAGCTCAATCTGAGGCCAATGGGAAAAAATTGTGGAGCTTAGCCACTTGGTGGCACTATAAGAGGGACAAACATAAAAACTGCTATAAGTGCGCAGCCATTTTTCCTAACAACATGAAGATCGCTGTGCATGGTCTTGGTCTAAAGTGCCACAAGTGTCTTCAAGGACGTTTGCGTATCTCCAAAAACATGGCTGCCATTGGCCAGTAAAGTTTGAGCACCTGTTAGACATGGTTAACAGAGGCCGATTGGAACAAAACTCGCAGCCCCTGATCGACTCGTGACCCCAAAGGTCTGAAAAAAATTTGAAAGAAATCAGCCACTGGGGGGAAATATCGTGACTGTACATTGCGCGGTTTTCATGCATATGCACAATATTCGTATCATATGATAGAACTCCTCATTCCGGACAACACTGCCTCTAGAACCACCGCTGCCAATCAATCACTTTTGCAAACTAGTCCTAGGGTTTCTGCACAGTCTGGGAAAAAAACACTGCAGTACAATTCTCTGGACTCTCTAGGCCAATAATTATCAAAAAATGTTGACATTTACCGTTTAAGAAGCTATATGATGTTTTATTAACAAGGTTCGGGAGGAGCGCGTCAGATACCTAGCCTAATTAACACAACAGGAGTCCACTCAAGTCAATCAACGCTATGCAT
>JAHKKF010479119.1:0-12819 GCA_019740295.1 Labeo calbasu | reverse complement strand
GGTTCCAACTTCCACAGTTTTTTCAGCCTGTAGCATTGTTGTGTTTTTTTTTTTTCGTTATGTTAATAAAAGTTCTGTGTTTAATATCAGTGATTTTTGTAGTTTCGTTGTCGTACATTCAAACAATTGACGCCGAATTGTCAATTCCCGCAAAACTGAAAGTGAAAGTATAATACGCACGCATTTATAAGCTATTTAAAAGCAGAAAAAAAGAGGAAACCCCCACCCCCACGGTGATACCGGTATTACCGGTGTTGTCACATGTCGATTAACCGGTGGGGAAATTTCCTCATCGTCACAACCCTAGTCTTCTCTCAAATTAAAGATTTCTATTTCAAATAAATGCTGTTCTTTTGAACTTTCTATTCTTCAAATAATCCTTTAAAAACAATCAGTTTCCATAGAAATAAGAAGCAGCACAACATTTTCAAAATTAAAAGTAATCAGAGCAGCAAATCAAAATATTACAATGATTTCTGAGGGATCACTGAGGGCAGAAAAAGTTCAGTGGAAACGTACTTGACAGGCACACCGAACAGACGTAGCCAATTTCAATCAGGTTTCGGTGGCAGAAGCAGGCGGCCCTGTAGTCTACATGTACAGGAGGAGGCAATAACAGCTGGGATCGTTGCTCCACATCTGGTAAAAACACCCACTGACACACAACCAGCAGTTACAGTCTCAGATATGAAACAGTATAAAATAACCTGTTAAGATACAATAAAAATGTGAGTTTGTGAGATTGTAACAAGTCCAAAACTGAACAAATATCTCACCAGCAAATACTGTGTGAGAGCGATCTTCTGGGGAATTCTGAGATACAAGCCTCCTGTAATATCACAAGCCTGTTGAGAGAAAAACACAAACACAAGTGTGAATTGTTTTCAATCAAATCTAACAATTACACAATGAAAATTCAAATGTGCATACTGCAAAAATATATAATTTTTTGACAGGAATGATGCTGTGAGGAATAGAAGTAAACCGCGTCCAATGGACTGTAGTGTTGTTTAATACCATACTGATTGTTTAGCTGATGAAATGTCTTGCAATACAGAAAAACTCCATAAAACAGTTTTGAAAATGAGTTGTGAAAATGATGTAATCTAGGACTTTTATACAGCGCATGCCATTGTAAGCCTGTCCCTCACAGTCTCGTTTTCATATGTCGTCTAACCTGACCAAGGTCAGTTATCAAATAAAATTTGTTTAGCCGCACTTTGTAGGGTTTGCATATTTTCCATCAGGATGCAAAGTTTTTTTTTTTGCTGGCTGCCACAATGAGCACTTACGAGAAAGAACTAATTAATGCACATGCAAACATGGCATCTTTGAAAAATTGTCAAGGATTTTGGTTAAGGTAGAAACACGTACCACTGTAAACAATGATACTTCAAACAAAACCATTGAGATTTTGGGCTATTTTGCCTCCATAACAGGTTTTATTTCAGACTAGTAGGAAGAAAACATCCAAAATACACATTTAAGTGTGATATTTTATTACACATTATCTGTATTCATCTGCAGATTTTAATTATAACTTACATTTTCAAAGACTTTGTGTTTTTTTTATTTCTCCTCTGTCAGCACTTACATCCTCCAAATTGTACAGATTTATTGTTATATATTCTGAAGGGTTTTACAGAGAGGTTTGTTCATATCTAAAAAAGATACGGTAAATATATTTTTTTTCTGGCTGTTGACAGTATGTTTTGTTTTATGGCATTATAAAAAAGGAGAAATCCAAAATCCCCTCTGTAAAAAACCTTCAACTCCAGTAGCTTGCTTTATCCACATGTAATGAAATATTGCTTAATTTGCATTTCAGAAAACTATTACAAGCCGTAATCAACTGGTGAAAGTATGGTGATATTTATGGGTTAACATTTTCACCCAATTCATCTGCGGTGTCTTGCCTTCAACAAAATCACTTCTGCTTCATCTCCTTGAAATTGTCAGATGAAATTTCTGACCATTTATTCATTCATTTTTTCCTGTGGTCTGAACAGTCATTTGCACCATTATTTAGATCACTTTGCTACACATTGATGTATATTTGTGGAATCAACATCTGTAGCTTTTCCAAATTGGCCTATTAGCAATGTTTTTACTGTGTAATTCCAAAATACAATCACTAAACACAAATAAGTAGCCATATCCACTGTGATCACACAAAATACCTGCTGCAGTAGTCCTGAGTCAGCATCCAACACACAGGCATCAATCAAGATATTCTGTGAAAACAGGGAGAATGAAAGTTAAATCGTGGAAGCATTACTTAATATCAGAGACTACATAATCTAAGATGCTAAATCTCACCTTTTTTTGTGCAGCAAAGATCACGTTCATGAAGTTCATGTACTGTAATGTAGAATCCTCGGCAGCTTTTATTACCTGAAAAACAATGAAAATTATACTGCAGTTACACAACTAAACACTGAATGTTTTACTGTTAAACTCAAAGCAGCTCTTACCAAAATCCTTGATTTCAAATCTTGTCCAGCTGTAAGTAAAAGCGACATAATTAAACAGCTAGGAAAAGAGGATCACCTTACTTTGCATTGCTTTACAGAAGCATCGCTACAATCTATGAACCCGTGCAATGCACAAAACACGTGCTGTGAAACATAATCCTGGAGAAAATGTATTTACCTTGCACATCCTTTGAGACTCGATGAATGTCTGAGAGCCAAAAATTAATGAAAAGTGTAGTCTGTAGTTTGAACATCGTATCTTAAAGGAGAAGTCCACTTCCAAAACAAAGATTCACATATAATGTACTCACCCCCTTGTCATCCAAGATGTTCATGTCTTTCTTTCTTCAGCTGTAAAGAAATTCAGTTTTTTGAGGAAAACATTTCAGCATTTTTCTCCATATAATGGACACCATATCAGTCCATTATAAGGAGAAAAATGCTGATTTTTTTTTCTCAAAAAACATAATTTCTTTACGACTGAAGAAAGAAAGACATGAACATCTTGGATGACAAGAGGGTGAGTACATTATCTGTAAATCTTTGTTTTGGAAGTGGACTTCTCCTTTAAATCACAAAACTCTTTTTAGGTCTAAACTGAAATAAAAAGAAAATCTGAGCTGCTGATCTGCATGTTCCAGAGGTTAAGGATACAGCACAGAGCTTTGGCAAGAGATACGGCCAACAGGCTGTCTGTTTGATTGCCACTGACCTCTGCTGTTAATAAAGAAAACAAAAACATTAATATCATCCATAAAACATTGAAAAAAGTAAGAACGGCATTAGATATTCCGCTAAATGCATCCAAATAGCCAGCACAAGTAAAACATGCATGAACCAAGGCATTTATTTTTCTTAAAGGAATTGTTCACTCAAACATGAAAAACTTTTTCACTGGAGAAATGTTACTATGGACTCATTTTTTATCCGCAAGCAACGGTTTAAAGTTAAAAGGTCTTAATTGTGGATTTGTTTCTTACAAACACAGCTTTTTACTTCACGAAATGTTAATTGATGGACTAGAGTGGTGTGGATTATTGTGATGTTTTTAACAGCTGTTTGGACTCTCATTCAGACGGCACCCATTCACTGCAGATGATTCATTGGAGAGCAAGTGATGAAATGATACATTTGTCCAAATCCGATGAAGAAACAAACTCATCTACATCTTGGATGGCCTGAACATGAGAACATTTTTAGCAAATTCTCATTTTTGGGTGAACTACTCCTTTTATCTGTATAACAAAAATTAAATCATTAAATGACTTACTTCTGTCCATGAGATTCCTGATCTCTTCTGCAAAGAGATCATTGGTAACTGACAGAAGTTCATATTTGCCATCACTACTTGCAGATATGTCATCCCCTGACTTCCACCGCTTACTGGGATACAGAAAGTGGCTTGAAAAGAGACATTGTAGTAGTTTTAGTATATGTTTGCTAAATACATACATACACATACAAATACAAATGCAGACATAGATACTCTCCGAAAAAGTTTAATGGTATGACAAGGTTTACTACGCAAGATCCGCACTGCTTACCTATTTTGATACAGGTTTGCAATAACAGCTAGTTTGTTGGTTCTTGACATCACTAAATGGGCATTTGCCAGGACCATCAGAGAGTCCAAGCATGATGACAGAGTAAACTGAAAGAAAAGAACTGATTTTTTAAATTCTTTTTTAATAGGCAATGATGGTAAACATTATGAATTAGGGTCAAAATGACATTATATTGAAATAAAGGTACCTGTGGTTCCCGTTGAGCTTGCTGGCCCCACCAAATAGGGTTGACATCTAACACTATGACCAGAATATTAATTTCGTCGTCTGCAAACAATAGTGAACGTTATTGTTTTCACATATATAACACGTGACATCATGTTTTACATGTCTGCATTAAGAGCATCACAATTCATGAGCTCCATTCAAATACTCTTCCACACAACAAGTCAGTGCACAATTGTTTACATTTTAAACTCATGGTATATATAATTTACAAACCCGAGGCCATTGCAGCGAAAACTCTAAATCGCTCTGTAAAGGTATTTCCTTGGTATTTTCTCCAGTATGTTAGAAGTTGTGTTGTTTCGACTCATAATGAGCTCTTCTTCTGTGGACTCATTGAAGGGTTTGCGAACCAACTAAATGTGTGCACAGCGCCACCTCCTGTGCTGGAGCGGGAAATACGCTGAAAGAACCACCCTTATTTTTCATGTTTTATTTAATATAAAACGTATAATATTTATTTATTTGCTATTTATTTATTTTGAGAACAGTACTTACATCATTTGTAGTTTAGAGTAAAAATAAATGAATTCTCCATGTTGTTTTGCTCTGGTCCTGTAGGTGGCGGTACACAGCAAACAAGGTCATCCGTCATTAAATAAGGAAGAAGAAGAAGAAAGTGGAAGTCCACTTGCTCTCTGTCTAGCGTTGATAATTTGAAATAAAATAAGAAAACAGTCATTATTCTGTTCACAAAGTCGCTAGTTTGAAACGAGTAAATTAAAATAAACCTTACTGCGGTGGCATAGTCAACTTATTCTATCGGGTTTAGTCTCACAGAGTGTCATGAGAGATCATTGCATCAGCAAAGCGTTGTAAGAGCATATTTGCCCGTGAATCACATCCTTCTCAACAGAGACGCACTGAGCAGTTTTAATATGGAAGAAGGAGGTGAGTTTTGAAAACGAGACATTAATATAGCTTTACAATAATGGGACATGCTGTTTTGCTAGTAGCTGCACTCCTCCGATCATCTTTTAGTTTATAAATTATATGTTGTTCATTCCGTTATGTTGCGAAAAACATTAGGGCAGACCTTCTAAGTTACTTTGCTCAATTATATGACGGCAAAAATTTAAGGACATGTTGCCTGTCCATGTGTAACATTAGAAATGTCTTTATCATCACTTTTGATCAATTTAAAGCATCCTTGCTAAATAAAAGTATTAATTTCTGTAATTATACTGACCTTAAAGAACATAAGTTAAGATTTATTGCTCATGTTGTAAACTAATGGTAACAAGAAAAAAGTGTTACAGAAAAAAATAACACAGAAGCCCAGAATCTTATTTAAATATTTAATTGTGTTTTGTAATATGCTTTGTCTCAACATTCTCACAATGGGAATTTAATGTTGTTTCCTTGTAGGCTTCATCTGGCCAAGCACTAAAATGTGTTTGTTTGTTTTTCGCTCTCAGAACTGGTGGATTATTTCCGAAAGCAGATCAGAGGAGATCCGGATGTGGCTTCAGCAGTGGCAGCCATACGATCGCTGCTTGAATTCCTCAAGAGGGATCAAAGTGAGTATTGTCTTGTTTTCAGGATGGTGTTCAGGGATATAAGATCTGCTTATGAAACGATGCTTGACCTTCTCTAGGCGAGACGATCCTTGGTCTGCGAGAGAACATGACAAAAGCCATACACAGACTAGAAGAGACGGATTCGTCGGTGGCGGTGTCGTCTGGAGGAGAGCTCTTCCTGCGCTTCATCAGTCTCACATCACTGGAGCATCCGGTCAGTTCAACATTTCAGACTAGTTGCTCAGTTTAATATTGCAGCTGTTTAGTGAATTAATTGCAGGGTTCAGATCTCGCATTGCAAAGGTTTGAAAGAAAGTGTATTTAAATGTAGGAGTAATGTTGCAGGAATATGCTATTTCTCTCTTCTAAAGTCAGAATTTTGATTGTGCCATGCAGTGTTGTTATTATGCATAATTGGGACTTTATCTTCTGTCGTGGTGTGGTTGATCGTGTTATAGTGATGGTCGCTGTCTCTCCCTTTTTCACAGGATCTCTCACAGTGTAAGAATGTGATGATCGAGCGAGGTGAACTCTTCTTGAAGAAAATATCCCTGTCCAGGGGCAAAGTGGGTAAACTGTGCCACACCTTCATCAAAGATGGAGCTGTAAGTACAGTAGTACAGGAAGCATGTGTTTTTGTCATTGTTTCGGAAACGCTCTGCTCATTTCTGCCTTCCATCTGCAGAAAATCCTGACGCATTCGTCGTCTCGAGTGGTTTTAAAGGTTCTGGAAAACGCTGCAGCTGATAACAAACGTTTCACAGTATATGTCACTGAATCACAGCCGGATTCAGCAGGGTGAGTCTTGCTGTCTAGTGTCTGCTATTCTGCTCTACAAATGCAAGTAACACTGAAACTGAGAAAAATGCTTGAAATATTGTTATCAGTTTTTGCACTCCACACTCCCATTTTCTCAGAAAATTGCTGCTGCAGCTACAGAAGAAACTTTTCAACAGTCACTATTAGGGATGCAACAATACAGTTAGTCCACGGTTCAATACGTACCTCGGTTTTTAACCACGGTTTTCGGTTCGATTCAGTTTTGATAGCTTGCCACATCAGTGTTTTTTTGAAAAACAAGAGTGACATTACGCATCTATTATGTACAGTATGTGTAACTGAAATAGCGTTTCAACTAGGTTACCTTGAATCTGTCAGGTACGTCCTGCTGGTTCAGAGGGTAGAGTCGCACAAACTTGAAACTTTCTGCCACCACATAAAATGGTTTGTTGTGTGCTTTGGAGCACACAGCCATCTGATAGGTACCAATCTAGAAAATAAATGGAATCATTTGACCAATCTATGAAATAAATGCAATAATAACAGCTAAATGCATTTTGTTTTAAGGCACAGCAGGGTGAAATCTTTGTTTTTTCAGGCACTGGTCAATTTTGAGATTTTGTGGTGTTTTTTTCCCAGACTAGTGGTAAGAAAACTAGTCACAAAATACACCTTTTTTTTTTTTTTTTTTTAAACTTTATCTTTTCTGTGTTTGTAGATTTCAATTTCAACTTCAGTTTTTCTCTTTACTCAGTTTTACTCCACATCAGATCACAAAAGGAAGTTATTTCAAACACTCGACTGATGCTGTGAAGTAAAAATAAGTTATGTTCTCTTTTGTTGGACAACAGGTTTAGAAAGGCTTATCATTGCATTTCATTAGAATGGGAAATGCTCTGCGTGTGTTGCTTTTTCAAATACAAGCGAGGAAGTGTGAGATCACGTGCACACACAGGAAATTTCGAGAGAAATAAAAAAAAGGAAATTATTTAAATGCAAAAGCAAAAAACCGCAATTCACAAGCGTGCATTGAATCGTGGATGTCGTACCGAACGGTTCAATATTATATTGAGTATTTTTTATTGTATTTTCTGTGTGTATTTTTGCACTACCAGTCAAAAGTTTTTGAGCAGTAATATTTTTAAAGAAGTCTCTTCTGCTCATCACGCCTGCATTTATTTGATCCAAGATACAGCAAAAGCAGTAAAATTGTGAAATATTTTTTACTATTTAAAATAACAGTTTTCTGTCATTAAAATGTAATTTATTTCTGTGATCAAAGCTAAATTTTCAGCATCATTACTCATGTGTCACATGATCCTTTAGAAATCATTCTAATATGATTTACTGTTCAAGAAACATTTTTAAAATTACATTTATTGCATTGAGTACATTTTTTCAGGATTCTTTGATAAATAGAATGATCAGCATTTATCTGAAATAAAAAGCTTTTGTAACATTATACATTATACCATTCAAAAGCTTGGAGTCAGTATAATTTTTTTTTGTTTGTTTGGTAAAAAATTACAGAAATTAACACTTTTATTTAGCAAGGATGCTTTAAATTGATCAAAAGTGATGATAAAGACATTTATAATGTTACAAAAGATTTCTATTTCAGAGAAATGTTGTTCTTCTGAACTTTCTATTCATCAAAGAAACAAGCAAATCGGCATATTACAATGATTTCTAAAGGATCATGTGACTGGAGTAATGATGCTAAAAATTCAGCTTTGAAATCGCAGGAATAAATTACATTTTAAAATGTACTCAAATAGAAAGCAGTTATTTTCAATAGTAAAAATATTTCACAATATTACTGCTTTTGCTGTACTTTGGATCAAATAAATGCAGACTTGGTGAGCAGAAGAGACTGCTTTAAAAAACGTTAAACATCTTACTGTTCAAAAACTTCTGACTTCTGTTTTTTTTTTTCTTTTTCACCCCTTAGTGAACTCATGGCTCAAAACTTACGCAAACTCAATATACCTGTCACAGTGGTGCTTGACGCTGCAGTTGGGTAAGTGTGGTTTTGTTATACCAAGGAACCATAATTGCTTTATTTCTGAACTATTAATCAGAAATATAAACATTTCTGTTCTCTTGATGGACTGTTTTAAGGTGAGCTCCAGCACCAAACTCTGGATATAGTATTCTGGCCATAAGATTGAAATGATTAAAGTTTTTGCTGCGTATAAACATCTGCTGCTTGTTTTGTGTGATGTTTAGGTACATCATGGAGAAGGTTGACCTGGTAATTGTGGGTGCTGAAGGCGTTGTGGAAAGCGGAGGTGTTATAAACAAGGTCAGAAACATACATGCTCCTGCTGTCTTGATACATAAAGACATAAAGTCGCAATTAACTCACAATTCTGACTTTTTTTCTGAGTTTATATCTCGCAGTTGTGACTTTATAACACGCAGTTGCAAGTTTTGTCAAAAATGTGAGATATGAACTCGCAATTCTGAGAAAAGAAGTCAGAATTGCAAGAAACAAACTCACAATTGCAAGAAAAAAAGTTTTTATCTTACAATTCTGACTTTGTTTTTTACAATTGTGAGTTTATATCTCAATTTTGAGAAACAAGTCTGAATCATGAGATGTAAACTCAGATGTAAAGTCAGACTTGCGTGAAAATCTCACAATTGCAAAACATATGTCAGAAGTCAATTGTGAGTTATGAAGTCAGAATTGAGAGATATAATCTATAGATACATATATATAATAACTGAGAGATACTTTTTTTCTTGCAATTGTGAGTTTTTCTCGCAATTCTGACTTTATTTCTTGCAGTTGTGAGCTTATATCATGCAATTCTAAGAAAAAATGTCAGAATTGCAAGATGTAAACTTACAATTGCGAAAAAAGTCAGTTGCATTAAACACTCACAGTTGCAAGAAAAAAGTGTCTCTCAGTTATCATATATATGCATCTATAGATTATATCTCTCAGTTCTGACTTTACAACTCACAATTGCCAGTTTGTATCTTAATTCTGAGAAAAAAGTCAGAATTGTGTATAACAAACTCATAATTGCAAAAAAGATATCAGAATTGTGAATTTTTATCTTTATTTCTCACAATTGTGAGCTTATATCACACAATTCTAAACAAAAAAAGTCAGAATTGGGAGATGTAAACTCGCAATTGCAAGAAAAAAAGTCCAAATTGTGAGATAAATAGTCACAGAATTTAAAAAAAAAAAAGTGTATTTTGAATGGTTTCTTACCTGTAGTCTGGGGAAAAAAACACCACAAAATCTCAAAATTGACCGGTGCCTGAAAAAACAAAGATTTCACCCTGCTGTGCCTTAAAGCAAAATGCATTTAGCTGTTATTATTGCTTTTATTTCATAGATTGGTCAAATAATTTCTTTTATTTTCTAGATTGGTACCTATCAGATGGCTGTGTGCTCCAAAGCACACAACAAACCATTTTATGTGGTTGCAGAAAGTTTCAAGTTTGTGCGACTCTACCCTCTGAACCAGCAGGACGTACCTGACAGATTCAAGGTAACCTAGTTGAAACGCTATTTCAGTTACACATACTGTACATAATAGATGCGTAATGTTGCTCATTTCTTGTCTTTCAGTATAAAGCAGATATCCTAAAGACAGTGAAGGATCTGAACCAAGAGCACCCCATGATCGACTACACCCCTCCATCCCTCATCACATTACTCTTCACTGACCTTGGTGTGCTAACGCCCTCTGCTGTCAGCGACGAGCTCATCAAACTATACTTATGATGAGGAGACTGCTTTTTAGCATTTGTATCATTGCCCAAGTGTATGACCACAGATGTACCTGAGGGATCCTGTGTTTGCAGAGTATGCCACAAGATTAAATTATCTGTTTAAATAACAGAATGGACAATTATTTTCATGTGTTTGTCTTTACACACAAAAAAGGATTTAAAGAATTGCCCATGTCAGTAATGAGTATTTAGAATTGTGTGAATATTAATAGTTAGTAGACAATTATAAACAGATTCAGTTCTGAAAATTTGAACATTTCATTTGTTTTATTTAGCCACACAAAAAAAGTTGTATTAGTTGCCATAAAAGGCAGCACAGCACTCGAAAAATAACCTTATAAAAGTGTTACAAAGTCAAGGCTTTATGGCTGTTTACATTTCTAGGCATTACAAAAATATAACAATATCCCTAAATTTAATTTAGTAGATTCTATATTCAGTTAGAAAGGAAAAATTAACAAAATACAGCTTTTATCAGTAGTATCAACCTGTAGTCATATTTAATAATGACTTACATTAATATTACACCACGAATACTAGTACTTCATAGTACAATAAGTATATAATAATGTAAACTCCTAAAAGTCACTCATATGGAAAATTGCAAATAAACAAAATGTTTTCCAACAGGAGACTGGACGTGCAGTTACACTTAGTAAATCTAATAAACGTAACTCACAGCTCACAATACAGAAGTGTGTCAGGTGTACTACAACTTTGGCATTTCAGAGGCTCTCTTTAGCAGTCTGCCAAAAGATGGACATAAGAGAGCCACATCTTCCAAAGCGTCTTTGGAGAGTATGGCGATATCCACGTAGTTTGCGGCGACGGCAGTGTCACGGTGTTTATGTTCCCTTAAAAAGTGATCACCAAAAGCTGCTCCGGCAGAAAGACGCTGAAAGACGTTTTTACCTCTTGTGTCCAGGCACAGATTAACCTTGCCGATTAATATCAAGTACATTCCGGTGGCAATGTCTCCCTTTCTGTAAACAAATTCTCCTAAAAAAAAAAAAAAAAGTACATCAAAATGCGATCATAGTTGTTTAGTATGTTTGGGGCTGATCACAGATTTCTCAAATGCTCACCAACAGGGAAACAGCGGAAGAGAATTCTGGTGGAAAGTTCCCTCATGACAGGCTCTCTTAGGTGGGAGAATAAATGATGCTTCTTTAAATGCTGCATGCAGATTCTAAATCAAATGCAAAATTGTATCAATGCCAGATAGGTGTATTGTGCACCCCTATTATTTTCATCGCAATGCTGTTGATTACCAAAGACGATAGTCATCCCTCATCTATAAAACCAGTGCTGCCCAACAAACTAGGTAGGCTTGCATACCTTGACACAATGTCCATCTTCAGACAGCGGGGGACGCCTTTGAACAAAATCTCCGCACATGTCCCTTTAGTGCGGTTCCACTGATAGCTGTAGAACTGCGTCACTCGATTTTGTAACTTAGATGGGATTCTCTCATGCATCATGTGCGCCTGGATAGTCTGGAACAGATAATAAGGTTATTGCATTATTAAAGCATTATAATAAATCAAATGCTCTACAATGTCATATACACGTTAAATACAGCTGCACTGTAGTTCTGCAGTTTTACCTGCAGTTTTTCCTCAAAGGCTTCCTGCAGTGTCATCTTGTTCGTTTGTGTAGCAACGAGAAGTCCCATTTTATAAATCACTTGAATTTTACACAGAATCATTATCATAACACATGCAATCATTTCTCCAAGGTTTGATGCGGATATGTCACCGTAGCCCGTTGTTGTGTAAATCTGTAATATCCAGTAGGTGGCGTATCTATACATTTCAGTGAAGTCATACACCTCTGCAAAAGAAAACAGCACAGGCATATTACATTTTGATTGTAAAATAGTTAGAAAAACAACAAAACATAATTCCCAGCAAGCACTTGAGTCAGTTTGCAGTTTTTCCCAGTTTCCCAGTTACACTTTAAAACAAGAGTCCTTAAACACAAGACCAAGACAGAAACAGAAACTAGGAACTTGACATAACACCCCCTCAAAAAGTGGCTTACAGATACTCCAAAACAATAAAAGTTTAAATCCAAAAAAGAGGTGGAGCAGGGCCAGGGGGAGGGATGGTGACCCAGGCCCATGTGGTGGAAGAGGGCCTGGAGACTGAGGTAGACGAGGGAGCTGGGGCGGAGCCGATGGCCACCAGCGCTGAGCTGATAGAGCTGAAGACCACTTCAGTGGAGCTGATACCCCAGGAGACCACCAGGACAGCTTAGGTTCAGCAGATGGAACTGAAGATCCTCACAGCAGAGCAAATGGAACCAAAGATACCCACAGCAGAGCAGAAGACCACCACAGCAGAGTGGATGGAACCTAAGATGGCCACAGCGGAGCAGAAGACCACCACAGCAGAGTGGATGGAACCAAAGATGCCCACAGCAGAGCAGAAGACCACCACAGCAGAGTGGATGGAACCTAAGATGGCCACAGCGGAGCAGAAGACCACCACAGCAGAG
>JAHKKF010479118.1:0-17190 GCA_019740295.1 Labeo calbasu | reverse complement strand
AACCCATTGTGGTAATTAACACATAAATTTACACTATTAGTTAATAAAATAAGTTATTAAGTTATTAAGTTATTAATACATTGTGACACATTTAACTAAAAACAATTTATTGATTACTTAATCTGTGAATCATATAGAATGTTCATTTGTTGCTGATGAAGTAATTATTAATAAATGGTTTAGTTCTTATATATTAACTCATGATTATCTCTGCATTAGTTAAGCATGAATTAATGCATATTTCTGCACCCGTATTGTAAAGTGTTACTGATATTTCACATAAAAGACATTTACATATAGTCCACAACAGAAAATAATAGTTGAATTTCTAAAAATGACCCTGTTCAAAAGTTTATATACACTTGATTCTTAGTACTGTTGCTACCTAAATGATCTACAGCGGTTTTTTTTTTTGGTTTTTTTTTAGGTGATAGTTGTTCATTAGTCCCTTGATTTTCCTGAACAGTTAAACTTCCCACGGTTCTTCAGAAAAATACTTTAGGTCCCACAAATTCTTTGTTTTTTCAGCATTTTTGTTTTGATTTTATTTGAACCCTTTCCAACAATGACTGTATGATTTTGAGATCCATCTTTTCACACTAGCCGGGTTTCCATCCAAAGTTGCAAATTGAACTTATGCGAAAAATTGGAATATCGCATAAAACATTTGCGAACAAGCACCGTTTCCATCCAACGAGTCAAAGAGAACAAAACCGTCACTTCCTGATAAACTGGCACTAAATCACTAAGTAGGAGAAGCCACTGAATATGGTAATTTTCATATTTAATACATTGCTTGCGCCTCAGAGCGAGCAGATAAAACAAAATAAATGTGGTCATTGCTTTCGGAAGTGGATGCCTGCTATTTGAGGACGCAGTCGTGTTCTGGGAGGCAATTTTTCGCACAAGTCAAAAACCACCTCAAGCGAACGTAAAATCTTTTTTGCAAATTAACAGATTTTTATTTGAAATGTGGCGTTTCCATCCCTTGTTTCTAATGCGATACTTCAAAATGCACATTAAGTGATTGAGTGATGGAAACATAGCTACTGAGGACAACTGAGGGACTCATATGCAACTATTACAGAAGGTTCAAACGGTTCAAAACTGGTTCAAACTGATTCTTCAGAAGGAAACACGATGCATTAAGAGTCGGGGGGTGAAAACGTTTTGATTTTGAATATCAGGGTAACTTATTTTGTCTTCTGGTGAACATGTGAGTATCTTATGTATCTTCTGAAGGGCAGCACTAAATGAAAAAAAAAAAAAAGATATTTAGGCAAAATTAAAAAAAAAAAAAAGTACATTCTGTTCAAACGTTTTCACCCCCAGCTCTTAATGCATTGTTTTTCCTTCTGAAGCATCAGTGAGCATTTGATCCTTCTGTAATAGTTGCATATGAGTTCCTCAGTTGTCCTCAGTGTGAAAAGATGGATCTCAAAATCATAGTCATTGTTGAAGAGGGTTCAAATACACAAAAATGCTGAAAAACCAAAGAATATGTGGGACCTGAAGGACTTTTCTGAAGAACAGCGGGAAGTTTAACTGTTCAGGACAAACAAGAGACTCATGAACAACTATCACTGAATGAAAACAAACAAACAAAAAATGCTGTGGATCATTCAGGTAACAACACAGTATTAAGAATCAAGCGTATGCAAACTTTTAAACAGGGTCATTTTTATAAATTCAGCTATTATTTTCTCTTGTGGACTATATGTAAATGTCTTTTATGTGAAATATCTTATTATACATTTTGTATGATCCCTCTTATTTTGGTAAAACAACATTTTGCAAATTCTGCAAGGTGTATGTAAACTGATGACTTCAAAACTAATCATAATATTTACAACTTTAACCCTAAAAGAAAATGTATATCCTAAAGGGAGGTTTAGGTTTAGATGTAGCAAACTTCTGGAGACAAATTACTTAAGTAAATCTCCATGCATACCCACACACGCTATTAGGACTCAGTAGGTTGTGTGTTTATGTGTATGTTTGACCTATATAGGCATGAAAGGGAAAGCATCCATTGGAGCTCACCTGCCCTGACCCATAACAAAAATCACCTTTCCTCATGAAAGCACTCAGTTTTCAGGCCTGGGGCCGAGGGACACTCTTTGAAGTGACACTCTATCTGTGTATGTATGTGTTGCAGGGAGAGAGTGAGAAAGGTTATTCATGTGAACGCAAAAATACATTCTTACATCCTTTCTAGAAGAGCAATATAAAGCGTTCAGGTAAATGTTTAGTCACAAGGTGTATGTGAGTAAGTGTGTGTGTGTGGGAGGTTTAGGGCCCTTTTGTTACAGGCTAATGAATGTACTTTGGATGTGTATGTGTGTGAGAGAGGTGATAGTAATCTGAGTCTTTCACACTCTCACACAGGATTGTTTTGCAGAGGAAAATGGAGGTTCTTCCTCCTGGTGACCCAGGGTTCACAGATTTCCTCTGATGTGTGTGGCACAATGCATGTGTGTGTGCTGGTATCTGCCGTGAGTTCAGCCTTTTGCTCAGGCGTGATTAGCGTGATTAGTTGGTAATGGAGACAGTGAGGACGGGGGAAGGACACGTCACACCTGTCCTGAGGACAAGTGATCAGTTATATCAACTCTAAACTTCCAGGCTGATATCTTTCTCCTTGTGTCTGTCTCCTCCGGATGTGCTGATAGGGATGAAGGAGATGGATGGATGAGGGTCAGAAGAATGAAAGAAAGAGGGAAAGAAAGAAACACACTCTTTGCTGACAGAAGAGTGATGCACGAACCCAAAGGAGTGGACAACACCTCCACAAAATCTGGTTGAATTACAATAAAGCAATAAAATACAACAAAATGCATGATTGTGAATTAATCTCTTTAATTATTAATAAATCTTTCAATTATTGATATACTGTTAGAGTTTTATTCAATATTTTTAATTCATTTTTATTTTTCATTTCATTCATTTTATAGTTTCCAATCATTTAAAAATGATTTTGTTTTTCTGTTTATTTATTTATTTATCATTTTTATTTCAGTTTTAGTTGCTTGGTTCATTAAGTTAAACCAAATGAAAATGAGAAATGTTGTCTTCAGCTAGCTGAAATAAAATATGTTTATATATATATATATATATATATATATATATTATCAGTTAATTTTATTTTATTTCAAATAATGTAATGTTTTTATGGTTTTAGTTTCAGATAATAATCCTAAATCGTCTAGAATAAAGAGAATGTTTTTCCAGAGAACGGCTCATTTGCAGCATTGTTTGTTTATATTGAAAGTATTATACAAGTTTACGTTGTGGTGCAATTGCCCGCATAGGAATAAAAAATAACAAACCTTTTTTCTTCTTCTTTTCTAGAAGGCAAATGAAGACTTCTGCTGAAATCATTTTTTTTTTCTTGTAAAAACCTACTCCAGTCGTCTTTATCTACAACCTAAAAAATCATTTTCTACAATGTACTCTTGCTTTATTTTTTTTTTTAAATTAGTAATTTTAGAAACATCTTAGACAAATTTTATACTGAGATTGGAACTTTCTTAAGCTTTAAAAGCTTAACCTTTGAGATATAAAACAATCCTTTGAAAAGTACTGTTGACAGGTTTTGGCATTGTTCATGGTGATTCCAAAAGAAAAGCGTGGATCCGAGTGCAAGTTTCTTGAGTGTGTGTGCAGTAGCTAAGTGTGTGTTAGTCGTCATGCAGAGATGAGTGTGTGTTCTGCTCTTATCTTAATGGAATCTGAGGGTGGCTGTTTGTTTAGCTGAGGGCTGGGGTGTGGTAGACTCCATTACAGGGCCTTTGTCATGCTAACCCGCGGCTCAGCGCTCAGCTCCCCGCTGGGCCGCAGCTCTTTTGTGTCCGCTGCTCTCTCAGCGGGGCTGTCTACACTGCACGGCAGGGGCAGGCTGGGGGCCATCGTGCCCCTGCGTCAGGCCTTGAGCCTTGTGAGCTCTGCGGGGTCCCTCTGATTAGCAGCCCCTCGACCTGCCTCTGTCCCCTGGCTCTGTGCGTCCGTGTCCCTCCTTTAGTACTCAGCCCATCCGTCACACGCCCTGTTTATCCCCAGGTCCCCTTCTCTCTCCTGCGGATCGAATGTGTGAGGTCATTCCGTATAGAGAGCGAGAGCTTTTCTCAGACTAATTTGGGCGATTTAGGGATAAGGATTTGCATTTGGCTAGATGATGTGCCATTTGGTGCGCCCCAATCCCCCTCTTAATTCGGTCTGCTTAATAAAGCACAGCCAAAACTCTTCAGGATTTGAAGAGAAACTGTCTTAGTCTTCATCACAACTGAGGGAGACAATTACAGACGCCCAATTCACGTGAATCTCACAAAACCTGTCAAGTACTTGAGTCGGTAATATTTCACCCCAAAATAAAAAGAAAGAAATAACATATTTTCTTTTTTAAAAAAAGAGTTCTTTAAGAGTTCTTTAGGACATCTTATTATTTTTACTGTAGTGCAGAACAATTAATATTTCAAGGACAGTTAAACTTATTTCCCCTACAAATTCTCTTTACCGTAGTCATTTTTTTTACATCGGATATTTACAGTAGAGACATATATATATATATACGGTTGAGGTCAAAAGTTTACATACTCCTTGCAGAATCTGCAAAATGTTAATTATTTTACCAAAATAATAGGGATTATACAAAATGCATGTTATTTTTTTATTTAGTACTGACCTGAATAAGATATTTCACATCAAATTTACATAAAATCCACAAAAGAAAATAATAGTTGAATTTATAAAAATGACCCTGTTCAAAAGTTTACATACACTTGATTCGTAATACAGTGTTGTTACATGAATGATCCACAGCTGTGTTTTTTTGTTCAGTGATAGTTGTTCACGAGTCCCTTGTTTGTCCTGAACAGTTAAACTGCCTGCTTTTCTTCAGAAAAGTCCTTTAGGTCCAACAAATTCTTTGGTTTTTCAACATTTTTGTGTATTTGAACTCTTTCCGGTAATGACTGTATGATTTTGAGATCCATCTTCTCACACTGAGGACAACTGAGGGACTCAAGGTTCAAACGCTCACAGATGCTTCAGAAGGAAAAACAATGCATTAAGAGAATTTGAAGATCAGGGTAAATTGACTTTATTTTGTCTTCTGGGAAACATGTAAGTATCTTCTGTAGCTTTTGAAAAGCAGTACTTAATGAAATGATATTAGTCAAAATTAGAAAAATGTACACATCTTCATTGGGTTCAAAAGTTTACACCACTGGCTCTTAATGCATCGTTTTTTTTTTTCTTCTTCTTCTTTTGTTTGTTTGTTTTCTGTGTTTAAACCTTCTGTAATAGTTGCCTGAGTCCATCAGATGTCCTCAGTGTGAAAGATGGATGTCAGAATCATAGTTATTGTTGGAAAGGGTTCAAATACACAAAAATGCTCGAAAACCAAAGAATTTGTGGGACTTAGGAACTCATGAACAACTATCACTAAAAAACAACAACACAGTATTAAGAATCAAGTGTATGTCAACTTTTGAATGGGGTCATTTTTATAAATTCAACTATTATTTTCTCCTGTGGACTACATGTAAACGTATTTTATATGAAGTATACTCAGGTCAGTACTAAATAAAAAATGGCATGCATATTGTATGATCCCCCTTATTTTGGTAAAATAATTAATATTTTGCAGATTCCGATACCTAAACTGTATCTCCAAATGCACTTTTCTATAGTGCAGTTATTTTATTTTATTTTTATGTTACATTTTAAGACATTTAAACACATTTTTTCTTTCCAATTTCTTTTTTCAATAGTGTGTTTTTTTTTTTTACATCTTTTAGAACATTTACACACATTTTCCCTCCAAATTCTTATTACTACAGTGCAAAAATGTTACACTGTTTAAGACATTTAAACATTTTCATTATAATATATTAATGATAATCTGATGAGATTCAATGAAATTAAATGAAACGATACAAAATTACTCAAAAGTGAAACACCGGAACACATTACAATCATTATGAAAATGCTGTTGTCAGGTTACAATGTAAACATTCTTGTATTAAAAATGAACTTTTTTATGCAAAATACATTTTCTTTGAGTGTGATTTGGGGGTTAAATGTTACCTTGACATGTTTTTGTGAGATTCATTCTTATTCTGACTCAAAAAAATACAACAAATTATGATGCACCAGTTGCACAGAATGTCACCTTTTCATTCTGAAGAAGGTTTTTTCTTTAATCTTTCAGTTGGAACAGGACACACAGTTGCAATGTGTGTGAATATAGAACAGCTAAAATCTGTCTTATGGTGTATATGAATAAATGTTTGTCTTTTGTTCCATTGATTAAATGTGGTGCGTTGATTATAATGAGACGTGTGGTCTTAAGCCAGGCTGGACCGAGGGGCAGATTTGAAGGGGATTTGAGCGGCTGCAGACACTAAAACATATGTTTCTCTGGAGGAGGCCACAATGCTAATTTAAGAACAGTAGCACATCCCTCGTCACAGCCCTTTATGACGACCCACAGGCACAGGACACAGTCAATGAGCCGAGAGAAAGGGCTGAAAAGAGAAAGAGAGAGAGACTATGTTAACAACTTTTGTCTCAAGGGTAAAAACACACCGCATTTATTCATATTTATTATAAGATTATACTTTCTGGAAGGGGAAAAAGGTCAGAATCAGCATGAGATGAGTGATCAGACTTACTCATGGCTGGTTCATTTCAATGGAAAAAGTAGAAAAAGTCCATATACGCAAATTCAGTCCTCAACAGAATATACATCTCTCTGATCATCTGATAAAATGTTATTTAATAAGCAGAACCTGTTAAGCACCGCACTTTGTGTCCCATTCCCTTAAAATAATTCCAAAGCAAACTGTAATGCAAATTATTTTTGTTAAACACTTTTTATTAAAAGTTTACTCAAAAAGAATTTTTATCTTCATTTACTGAGAAACATATACCACAATACCACTGCTGTGGACTTATTATCTCCAAATCACACAGAACTGAAAGAAATTGTAATGTGTTAAACACAGCATATTGATTGAATATGTGTAACTTTGACAGAATTAATGGTAATTCATACTGTATATGCAAGCTTACACATGCGAGTCCCAGAATGGAAATCCACATTTATTCAGGACATTGGAGGTTTTTACAAACATCGTTAAGTCAATTGGATTGTGGATGAATTATTCACGATCAGAGACATTCTTGTGCCGTGACATTAGAAGAAAACAATGTCAGTAGGTAATCAGCATCTGCAATCGGTTAACCAGTTTTATTTACGTCTCCATCTAGTTGAATAGTGTTTTCTGATTTGCCTGACAACAGAACAAGTACAATTGAAGAAACATGTTTGCTTAGAGGTTACAGTTTCACATCTCAGAAGACCTGATAGAAATGTGTTATATGTTGTTACTGTAAAAAAAAAAAAAAATTGACAAACAGATCGTTGACAAACAATAAGAGTATGAAGTTATTGCATGAATATGGATAGTATAGCTCAAATTTGCGGAGCTCCTATGAAAGACATGATGATATAAAAATGAGATGGGATAAAGAATTATATTTCAATGCTTATGTATTGCATTCCTCTGGAACACTTTGCATTTTCTCACAAAACATTTGCAGCATCCAGCAAAAGTGTTGCATGCTCATTGAGTTCACTTGCTAAAGCACTGAGATTTTTTCCTCCCACCTCATATATACAAATATTTTATGAGTAAATGCAAAGTTCTTCCAGGGAAAGCCGAAGTTTAATTAAAGCACTGAAATAATGTAATTTCATTAGGGACGTACAAATCAGTTTGCCTTGGAGGAAGTTAATGAAAAATGCTTGTGTTGTATTAAGATCTTTGAGTTGAAATCTCTTCTAGCACTCTACCTGGATGTTTTTCTCCAAAGCCTCTACTTTCTGTCCATTTAATCTGTTAATTAAGCTGCCGAGAGATCCCATTTATAATTTAGATTATTTTCTTTGTCCAGACTGCCTTAAACACATTGACCCTAGATGTCCATAACATAGTCTGTTCTCGTAATCTGTGCGTGGAGTCATTAGGAGGGCCGGCAGGGTCAGTTTGGGCTCAACGGCAGTGGAATATTAACTCATTCTTCTGGGGTGTAATTGCACCAGACTTCCACTGTTGAATGGGTGGAGTTCATTGTCTTTGTTTGTCTCGCTCTGGGCAGCTGCCCTCGCTGCAGTGTTTTACTCTTTTACAACTTCTGTGGTATTTACAGTGGAGCCACTCAATGCAATCACCCCGTTCGCTTTGCCACTCTCGCCCCTCTTATCTTCCCTCTCTTTGTTTGAGCGTTGATTTCAACATTTCTGTCTCTCTCTCGCTGTCTTTTTTTCTCGCTCTTTCTCTCTTCGGGGCAGGCGTTTGGATTTATGGGAGCTGCTCTGCGTCCCGCTGGGCCAACAGCTTGCCCCAGTCTGTGTCCACCTTGTCCCGCAGGCCTGCGATTGTCTGCCACTAATTGGGAAGAGACTTTACTGCTCCGATCTACTATGGCCGACGTAACCCGTCCATCAATCAATACATCCATCAATGAGTAATCCAGCAATCAATCACTCCTGCTACTCACATTCACTCGCAGAAGAGACAGACTATAATTTTCTGTCTGGCATTTCATAAGTGGGATGTTTTGCATAGTGGTCTGCTCACATAGAGAATCTTGCTTGTCCAGTGCTACAAATACGTAATTAGAGTTTTCTCTTTCAAAGAGCAGACATCCTGTCTGTCTGAGCTCCGGCGGCCATCTACACAGAGTGCTGGGACTATCTGGACTTTATAGAAGAAACCCTTTCACAGAGTAGTGTTAGACACTTCCTGTGTGGTTTCCGGTCTTTTTATTTAAACGTTTACTGCCAGTTTATCAAAGGAATAGTTCAATTTAAATTCAGGGTGACACTTTATTTTAATGTTACATAGTTGCACATATTCCATGTACGCTCTGAAATGTACAATACTGTATATTAATTTGAAGGAATTTCCCATATTTACTTTTTACAGGTGTTTTACCTGTGTTTTGAACTTTACACTGCATTGCATTCTGTTTTGTAGTTAACAGAAATGTATGTAAAATTAACGGATAATGTCCCAGGACTGAACTGCTAGTATTTTTCTACGGATTTATTTCTTATATTATACTTACTATAGTAACAGTAAATTATGCACAATGACAAGTAACTAACCCTAAATAAAACCCTAACCCTAACTTTAACCCTGTAGTAGTTAATTTGACGTATTACTCAGTTCTAGGTTGTGTAATTACACTGTAACAATGTCACCTTGAAATAAAGTGTAACCAAATTCGATCATCATTTATTCAAGCCTGTTGATTTTCTTTTATTTTTTTGTTTTATTATTTCCATACAGCTGCAATGATTAGAGACTATTTTTGGGATCATTAAGATTATTTACATTTTTTCTTATTTTTATAATACATTCCAAACCCTTCCTTCATACTTAAAAAAAATTAAAATCAGCATTAAATTAAATGTAATACAAGCACTATCAACATGTGTATGTACAGTTGTATTTTGTAACAAAGTGTACAACTGAACCGTACATTTTAAATAATATATAATACAATGATACAGTAATGAGAATAAGATTTGCAGACTTATTTAAAGACTTTAAAGACTTTTAAAGACTTATTTGCATTGAAGTACTATGCATTGTAAAATTCATAAACAAAAAATTAAAAAAATAAAAGATGTCTAAAAAATAGCCTGACGAGGTTTATTTTTGTAACAAGAAAAAAAAATCCAATGTAGGTTAACAAAAATAAAAAGCATCTGAGTTAAATTTTGTTATCATTTATTATTATTTTTTTTTTCTGTAAAAAAGAATGTTACAATGAACTGACGATTCAAAAAGGATGCAAAAGCAACATAAAGGTGTCATGAAGAAACTCATGCATATTCCATACCTTAAAGAGATAGTTTACCCGAAAATGAAAATTCTGCCAGTAGCTATTGAGTTCCATAGCATGAAAACAAGAAAGCAACGACTACATTCAACTGTATGGGTTTGGAACGATGTAAGGGTCAGTAAATAAGAATTTTCATTTTTGGGTGCACTATCCTTTAAAGGAGAAGTTCACTTCTAGAATAAACATTTCTTGATCATTTACTCACCCCCATGTCATCCAAGATGTTCATATCTCTATTTAAGGTTTTCAAAGAAAATGTTCCAGGGATTTTTCTCCATATAATGGACTTCAGTGGTGGGCAACGGTTTAAAGATCCAAACTGCAATTTCAATGCATCTTCGAAGGGCTCTACAAATCCCAACCAAGGAATAAGGGTCTTGTCTAGCGAAACAATCAGTCATTTACTTCAAACAATAAAAATTTATATAATTTTTTTATTCACTAATGCTTACCAGCCCAACCTTGTGCATTCTGTAATGATGTTGAAAAGGTCTCGCATGAAGTTGGCGGAAGTACCGACCCAGTGTTTACAAAGCGAACGTGCAAAGAAAGTCAAATGCCCTTTACAAAAAAAGGTCAAACATCGATGTTGGACGATTTTGAAGTTGGAGGAGAAGATGAGATGGAGTTTTTTGCACTACCCTACCTTTTTAAAGAAGAACAGACGAAGAACTAACTGTGCGTGGCCTTTCCAACATGATTATGTAATGTGCGAAGATCCCTATATTGTAAGACGAGCATTTGTTGTTAAAAAGTATATCAATTTTACATTTTTTTTAAGAAAATGACATCGTGTCGTTATATAAGACCCTTATTCCTCGTCGAGAACCCTTTGAAGCTGCACTGAAACTGCAATTTGGACCTTCAAATCATTGGCTCCCATTAAAGTCCACTATAAATCCTGGAATGTTTTCCTCAAAAAGCTTAATTTCTTTGCGACTGAAGAAAGAAAGACATGAACATCTTGGATGACGTGGGGGTGAGTAAAGTATCAGGAAATTTTTATTCTGGAAGTGAACTTCTCCTTTAAGGTATTGTTCACTGGAAATCTTGACATCAGCGCTATCTCTCATTGAGTTCAGTTGAAGTAGCATTGCACTTTTAATCAAGTCCTTTGTGGATGAAAGTAAGCCATGAAATGACATACATAATAAAATAAATTGTATTCTTGGATGAACTATTCCTTATTAGACATAGACAAAAAGGAAATCACAACACTTCACCTCTGACCTCTCAGTCTGATGCAATGTGGACAGGAAATGCCAGAACAAGCAACAAGTGCTAGATATTATCACAGGAGGACACAAACAACAAGCGTGGGAACAAGATGCCAAAGTCTCTCAACCTCAAAGAAAGTTATGGTAATGGTGGTGACTCATTCCTGGCACACCCTTTCCCAACAAGCTTCACTTTTTGCTGCGTCTTCAATGATGCTGCCCCCGTCCACCCCCAACCTCCTCTACCTCCCACCCCAAACCCTCTACCTCTCCAGCTCTGGGCCCTCAGGTGCGCCTCCAGGCCCCTGCTGGATGAACGGCCTTATCTGATGTATCTGAGTTGTCACGCCACCCCCCATTTCTCCTCTCTTCTCCTTCCTCCAGTTGCTCCATTTATTTGGGATTTGTTTGTAGAACAGGCCCTGTTCATTTCCTACATTATGCAAACAAAATGACATCTCATTTATTGAAATTAGAGATGAAAAGAAAGGACTTATAAATTATCCTTCTCTCTCTCTCTCTGAGATAAACCACAGTTTTACATACAGTATATATTACTAAACCAGTTTGTCCAGGTGCATCCTATAAAGAAGAATAATACATTTAAAATAATGGAAAAATTAAGTTAAGCACATTCCAAACACATTTGTTAAAATTTAAATCAGCGTAAATTAAATGTAATACAAGTACTATCAACAAGTGTACTTATAGCGGTATTGTAGTACATTTTAATGCATTTTTAAATATCATTTATAATATAATGAGTTTTTTTGCATTTAAGTAGCATACACAGCCAAAAAAAAAAAAAAAAAAACATCCTTTTTTTTTGACCATTGCTTTCCAGCAAAATCATTTAAGTAATATTTAAAAAGATGGATAAATGAAGGCTATTTTAGGACCATTATGATTAGTTTAATCTTATTATTTTAAAAACACTGAAGTATATTCTAAACCCTTCCCACACATTTGTTAAAATTAAATTCAGCATAAATTAAATGCAATACAAGTACTATCAACAGGTGTAGTTATAGCTGTATTGTAGTACATTTGAATGCGTTTTAAATAACATAATGTAATAAATATAATGAGGTTTTTTTTTTTTTTGCATTTAAGTAGCATGTTAATGTTTTTTGGTCCATTGTTTTCCAGCGAATTCATCTAAACATACATATATGTTTTTGCTTGTAACAAGTGGAAGGAAAAATAAACGTATAAAAAGACTAATTTTTATAAAAAGTTCATTTGCAAAAACAGATAACAGATAAAAATAAGTTTTCATTGGTTAATTTAACTTGGATATTACATGTAAAAAACAAAACAACAAACAAACAAAAATAGTATTAAGGCAATGGTTTTTGTAGTTGGAATAAAAACATCCAATGCAAAAAGAAAAAAAAAGTACTGTACTAAAAACATTTTATATGTGCACAAAAATATGCATAATTTATAGTTTTTCTATTATTTTGATTATTCTTATTTTCCCAATTGTTTCTGCACTTGTATGTGACCCAGATGTGTCATTTTCATGAAAAGTTTTGTGAGATTTATTCATTTAAGAAAACTTTTCAGAAATTGGTAGTACATTTTACAGTTACTTACAAAGAAATAGCAATTCTACATATAGAATTAAGCATGAAATTTTGAATAGAAAAACTCAAATAGCATTTTCTTGTAAAATCTGATCATACACAAATGCAGAACACAAGACACTGACACACTGACATTGCAGATTACACACTTCATGCTTTAATCTGTGGGTGTTTAGGTCATTAGGTTCTAATGTAATGTAATGGGGTAACTGGCTTTAACACGCTCATGGTCACCATTCTCTCCGTAAGCTTTAGCCCCTTAGCAGCTTAGCAGAGATCTGTTTTTCAATCCAACCGTCCCTCGTGACAATGAGGGGCCACATGGGGCCAGCCGGAGCATATGGGTCTTCTTACGTAATAACTCATCCATTCTTTTGTTTCTTGTGATTGAGATTAATTCTGCGACTCAGGTTCTTTGTTTTTCTATTAATATTTGGTATGATTTTATTATGTATTTTGTCTGTGTAAAAGTTTAATAGCGTCTAGTGTGAATGTTAGCTAAACAGTTATTATCAGGTTTAATTAATTAATTTTAATTTCCATTTGGTTTTAGTAGCTACATATCTTAGGGAAATTTGTTAGTGTGTGTTGTGGTAAAGTGGAAATGCAAAACAAAGCTTATTGTGTTCAAGGGGTGCAGATGACCCTAAGTGTCAGGTCCTGTGACCTCTATCACCTTCCAAGCACATTAACCCTAAAACCCATCACAGACCTGATGACTGTTTCTCTCGAACCTTATCGTTGCTTCTCCAACTCTAATCCACACATGAGGTCCATGTCCCTAAAAGTTTGGTTCAAATATAGTGACCTTCTTGTGAATCTCTTTCTCCTTCATAACACGCAAACACACTCACACTAACTCACATATGTGTTGCGTGGAGACAGATTGGCGGTTGGGAAGGTTGGGGTGTTTCAGAGGTGATGTTACTCAGATGAGTTTTAATCAGGGAAGGCCTTGTCCTGGACAAATTTGTGGCCCCTCGTCCTAATTCATCTCCCAGACTCCATCCTTGAGTTGTCTCTTGCACTAATGAAAAGGTTCACTCCAACTGAAGGTCAACAAGACTCGCCCCATCACTCTCTCCTCTCCTCTCCTCTCCTCTCCTCTCCTCTCCTCTCCTCTCCTCTATCTTCCACTCTCTTCTTTCTTTCATTTCTCTTTTCTTTTGCTGAAATATAATTTCCTAGTCATTTCCTAGTCTTAAATGCACAATCCCATGTTTATCATGCCATTAAAGGGTTAATTTACCCCATAAGAATGTTCTATATATATATATTATATATATTATATATACCATTTATATTTAGTATAAAGAACTTTTTTTTAATCTAAAGACTTTTTTCCCACTGTAAAGAACCTTTTGTGAAATGGAAAAGTTCCATGAATGTTAAAGGTTCTTCATGGAATCATCAATGTCAGTAAAGATGCTTTATTAAGAGTGTTGTGCATATTCAAACATGCTGCAGATGTGTTGATCCAAGTTTGATATTAATGATCCTAAACCTTTGGTTTTCATGTTTCTAATAACTAAAAAACAAACAAAAAAAATTAATTGATTTTTTTTTTTTTTTTGCTTTGCATGTGAAGATAAAGATGTTGTGGCTAAATCATTGCCACAGTTTAACTAAATTTAGCTTTAATTCAATTAAAACAAGGGAATGGATGTGACCAAGATTGAACTCAAGTGAGGGAATGAATTAGTACATCATAGCCATGACTTGATGTATTTTCTGGAATATAAGTTGCATTTCTTAATCATCTGAAACATGCTGTAATTTGTATTTCAAAGTGACTTATGTAATGCAATTATTTTTATACTTACATTTTATATGTTCTGTTCTAATGTTATAACACAATGTGACTTATACACCAGTGGAACTTATCAGTGTTTTTTTTCCTCTTAACAATCCAAATTTGACCTGTTGTGACTTTTTTTCCCAACAAATATGGTGACTAAAATCAAGGGAACAAATTAGTATAGCGTAGCCATGGTTGAACTAAAATGAGGGAACAAAATAATAAACCATGGTTACAAAAGTCATGGGGACAAATGTATATTTCATTTAATAGCCATAAAATATTTTCTTTCTTTTTTTCTGCATATCGTGCAGGGCTTCAGAGATTTCAGAGATGTAGTGGACAGATATTCAGTAAATGACAACCAAAATATTTGTCTGGTCCTAACACAAATTTATTGAAATGAACATAGTATTGTGACACTTTTATGGTGACTTTATGATGCATTTTGAAACTTACCTACTTGCTTTTGTTATATTGAAAAGAGCAGCTTGCACAATCTTCAGAAAGAGTCAAAAGGGCCATTTTTTTAAATTGAGATTTATATCTGATAGGACAATATTTGGCCGAGATACAACTATTTAAAAAATCTAGAATCTGAGGGTGCAAAAAAATCTAAATATTGAGAAAATCGCCCTTAAAGTTGTCCAAATGAAGCTCTTAGCGATGCATATTGCTAATCAAAAATGAGGTTTTCACATATATATGGTAGGAAATTTACAAAATGTCTTAATGGAACATGATTTTTACTGATTTTTATCCTAATGATTTTTGGCATAAAAGAAAAATCGATAATTTTTACCCATACAATGTATTGCTACAAATATATCAGTGATACTTAAGACTGGTTTGAATCATCTAAAACATGCTGTAACTTATATTTCAAAGTGACTTGTACAGCACAGTTGTTTTTATACTTATATTTTATATTCATGTTCTGTTCTAACATTATAATACAATGTGACTGATTATACACCAATGGAACTTATCAGTGTTTTTTTTTTTCCGCTTAACAATCCAATTTTGACCTGTTGCGACTTGTTTCCCAAAAAATATGCTAAAATAAGGGAACAAAATAATAAACCATGGTCACAAATTAATAAGTCATGGAGACAAATTCATATTTTTTCATATTTCATATAATAGTCGTAATTTTTTTTTCTTCTGCATATCATGTGCAGGGCTTCAGAGATTTGAGAGATGTAGTGAAGAGATATTCAGTAAATAACAACCAAAAATTTGGTCAGATTTAATGAAATGAACATATTTATTTTGTGATACTTTAATGATTTTATGATTTTTAATGCATTTTTAAACTTAACTACCCAGTGATTGTTTGTTTTTGTTATATTGAAAAGATCAGCTTGCACGACCTTCAGAAAGAGGGTTTCGGGCAACATTAAGATGAGTAAATAATGACAGTTTTCATTTTTGCATGAACTATTGGTCATGCTTGGTATTTAAAAGAAGAGAAGAGAAGAGAAGAGAAGAGAAGAGAAGAGAAGAGAAGAGAAGAGAAGAGAAGAGAAGAGAAGAGAAGAGAAGAGAAGAGAAATTTCCCCAGGGTGCAATGTTTGCCTTGATAAACTCCTTAGGGGAGCAATACAGCATCATTGATGTTCCTCCCACACACACACATACATGCAAACAGTAGTCAATATGGCCATGATAACTGCAGCCCCATCTGTTGCCGGCTAATCAGACTTCAGACCCCCTCGCAGTGAGGTGACTTTATCAATTAGGGGTAATTAACAGCTGTCAGATTGCAAATAAGGACTGGCATCCAAGTGGTGTATATGTGTACAGCGTGTGTGTGTGTGTGTATGATTCGTGGATGATATTCTGAAAAATCTGACAGGATAATACATTGCTGCTGTGAGAAGATTATATTAGAGATTATATTAGTTGTGTCAAACCCTCCCCTCCTCAAATTCTTTACTGCCAGTGTGTGTGTGTGTCCATATGTGTGTGTCTGACCTCCTCTTGACAGTTGGGATACAGATGAAACATTCATCATGTCCTGCATCCGTCATGATGGCTTCTGAGTTTCTGTAAGGAGAGCAGGGACAGGGCCAATGAACACACACATCACTGGAGAATGATGAATCCCTGTATGAAATGCAAACACACACTCACACACACACGCTGCTGCTGACACAGTTGTTTGGCTCGAGTTTGCAGCTTCTATCAAGCCCGAAATACCAAGCAGAAGAACAATGTGGTGAGTCACAGACACCCGCTCCACGCATACACACACACACACACACACACATGCATACATTGTCATACACACGTACATATATACGTGCATATGCACATACCAACAAAACTAGTAGCTATTGATTCCTAGAGCAGTTGTTGCTGGCACAGGTGTCAGTGATTCACAACTAAAAAGACAACAGAAGTTTAAGCCGAAGAGTTTTGAACTGTCAACATTCATCTCTGTCATCTTCCTTGGCCTTTTTCTGTTTCACCTTGAGTCATGGATTTGGTTTCAGTTTTATTGGCTCTAAAATTGGTGTGAAGGGCTGCTGACCTTTGACCAATGAGGTAGGAATAGAGCGCCTGTCAGGGGTCAGGTATTGCAGCTCTATTGTCTTTGTGAGCTTCTGGTAGACCAACACACTAGCGTGCTCATGCTATGCTAAAGGTTTTCTCTTTTTTTTTT
>JAHKKF010479103.1:0-10609 GCA_019740295.1 Labeo calbasu | reverse complement strand
GACCTGCCGACCGCTTACGTGCACCCCTGTATATATCCATTTGTTTGGGAGTGTGAGACAGACTCCACCCACACGCTCTTCTGATTGGCTGTGATGTTTGATTGATTTTTGTCATGTGTACAGACAGATTGATTGTTTGCTGTAATCTCATCATAGTGTCTGGTTAAGATTCTGTGTAATTCTCTGACAAATGGACTAAAGTCTTTTAGCAGAATCACTTGCTTTACCTTTGAACTATCTTAATTTCTAGGGTTAGGGTTTCCCTAACCTAACAGTCCACCATTTTTCTCTCTGTAAACATCTGATTCACTCAGAAAGGCATCAGTTACAAAGGTAAAATGTGCCGTGAATGTCATTTCATGGCTTTAACTTGGTCGGCTTTCACTACAGTATTTGTGTTTTTATATTATGGGGTTTTTCTCTGCAGTTTTGTAGGTTTATTTTTGTGTTTGTTCTCGAGCTCCACATTTGGTTTTCTGCTCCTCTGTGTCCGTTTTTCCAGATCGCTGATAGCGACTGTTTTATTTGCCGGCTTTGGGATTGCAGAGGCTTGTTTACTGAAGCCTGAAGCAGCTGGAATGATTTTTGGAGAAGCTCAGTGTTGCTATGAAGCAAAGGTCTGATGAACACATGAACTCTTCCAGAAACACGAGAGTATTTGACGTCCTGTCCTGTCCTGTCCTGTCCTGTCCTGACACTGATGGAGGTGGTTCACTCAGACAAGCCTGAATGTGTCGGACACATTTATGCCTGTTCAAAAAAACAAACAAACAAACAAAAAACCACACACACTTTGGAGGCAAAACGTCTGGATTCTTGTGTTTACGTCGCTGTAACAATGTCAACATCTCTGAATAACTGTGAATATGTGATAGCAGCGATCAGTCACAGTAATTCCTGCTCGTTTGTAATCTAGTGATCGGTTACAGTGGTGTGTCGGGCGGCACTTTGAGGTTCAGCAGATGGAAAGTTTTGCGTTCAGCACCGTTTGCTGAGGATTATGAGAAGATGTAGTGGAAGAGCGCAGGGGACGCGTTTAAGCTGTTTATCTTCACATGGATTCTTCTGTGTTCATGCTATTAGATGCTGAGAAACGGTGAGACGACGGGTGCCGATATGTTCTTGACGAACGTTGCGCCGAAGAGACGAGAGTCGCTCGTGAACGCTCGTCTGCGGTCACGCGGCTCTTTCTGGCTCGTCCTGCTCTGATCGTAGAGACGAGTCATGTGAAAAACATTAGCTTATGGCTTTGGCTAGTTTAGTGAATTCCCATTGGCCGCGCTCCAGTCCGGAGCAGCTGCGCCGTCAGTAAATCCTCAGCGCTGCTGGAGCGCATTACGGACGAGAGACAGAATGAAACACCAGATGTATTTATTTCCACACACGACGCATTTCCCTGTAGTTTCTGTGCGGATGAAGCGTTCAGAGACGGGCAGGTAAAGAAACGGCAAGGCGGTTCTGTGCGTATAAAACAGCGTTTCGGCGTCTGACGCCGGAGTCTCTTCGTGTCCGGCGACTGCTGTTGATAACATGAGTTTGACCTTGGACTCTCTCATTGAAATTCAGCTTCATTGGTTGTAATATCAGCCGTCTGTCTCCAGAGAGGCTCCACAGAGCTCCATTAACATTTAAATTCATTCAGATGTTCGTGAATTCATTTATTTCAGTTGTCACACATATTAAATGCATCTCTGTAGAATGCCGTTCACATTGTGTTGGTGTTATATTTACACATCATAAATAATGCATCTCGCCTTCGGCTGCGGTCTGTGGAAACGGGAAGCTAAAGACGGTTTGAGCTCCAGGCTTCACCTGACCTTTCTGGATCTTCTGAAACTCTGACCTCCTGAGCATGAAAGCATGAAAACGGTGCACTTTTGAGCTGGATTCTAAACAAAAAATGAACGACCGATCGATCCGGTCCTAACGGCTCACTGCAGGGCTGGTGAACTAAACTGAGCTTGACCAAAAACGTGACTCTGACTACGGAGTATTCATTTACACGCAGGTGATTTTATATAAATGATCAGGTCCGGACAGTTATTGTTGCTGTTGTTTCTAGTTTCTCTATCAGTAGTGAACAAATGAACATGAATAAAACGACGTGTCTGAAATCATTCACTCGTTCACTTATTCACTAATGAACCACCCTATGTAGTGTATTTCAGTCGAGCGGACTGTATCAGAAGGAGTAAACGAAATGAAGTGAACGAATTCGGACGGTGACGTATACACTGCGCGTGAGACTTGCAAAAACATCTTCGTCACATATGCTTTTATATTACGTGTACCTTATTTTAGAAAATAATATTAATGACAATAACTGACTTTATATTGTAATTATACATACCGCTGCATATGGTGTTAATTTGTTTTGTAATGTTCATTATCATTAAATACTATTAAAATACTGTCAACGAAAATAAACACACATTAACATGTTCATATGTATTTATTGTTTGTAGTATCCTGAAATTCTCCTGTGCAGTGTTTTGCACTCAGAAGATGCCAATGGTCGTAAAGCGCCTCAATTTTATTAAAAGGGTAAATTAATTTTACATCAGAATGAATATGCTACCAACAAACATTTTTCAATGTCCACCAAATTATCGTTACTTTTGTAAATTAACAAAGATGCCACCTCAGTAAATTAGTAAAACATTAAACTCAGTTAAAGCCTACGTTATGTATTTAAATATAAATAATGCATTAAAAAATAAACATTAAAGCAGAAATGAGAAAAATGTGAACGGCATCTCTCGTTCAAACTCGTTCTCCCTTTCAGCTGGTCGTTCTCTGCATTGGATTGTGGGAAATAGGGTAAAAAGTAGTAAATGAATGTAGGGAATGAATTTGAATTCGGACAGCACTACAAAATGTCTGACACCCGATTTAGTGCACTATACAGTGGATAGGGAGCGGTTTCGGAAACGGCTATTGTCTCGTTATCGATGTCCGTTTTTCTTTCCGGGACCTGTTTTTTGGCTCACGAAGCGTCCGTCTGCTCATCATCCCGCAGTCGGCGGTGTGTTTCTGCGGATGCATTTAGCCGTGCGAGCGTGTCTGGGACGGGACGCTCGTGAGCGGGACACATGCTGATGATGTAGAGCTCTGTCAGGCCGCAGGCGGAGGATGACCCGCTAGCGCTGACCCCTCTAGCCGCCGCTGCACACCTGCGAGCAGCGCTAACCTAGTTTAGCTATCCAGCGCTGCGGTTCGGCCCGCTTTCAGCTGAAGGGACGCGTCTATTTGTCTCGTCCGTGTGAAAACGCGTGGATACGGGACAGATGCTGCGGCTCTGCCGCTGAAATCCCAAGTGATTGAAGAGCACTAGTTGGCCGTTACTGCAAATCTGACAGATTAGTTAGTCTGCCCGTCTAAAGCAGCCTCAGCTGATGGAAACAGCAGGACTATTCTGAAATTGGGCAGCATTACTCTAATAACGGTCTGTTTTTGCCTTCTGACGGCGTTTGAGCCTCTCAGAGTCTCCTCACACTAACGAGGCTTCGGTCGGGTGTCTGAAGGATGTTCGTGCCGTAATGATGATCCTCTAACCAGCTTAAGTCTTCAAGTCAACTTAATAATGTTGATCTAATTGAGTTTGTCTCCTGGTTCTTTAGTTCTCTGAAGGTCAGCGGTCAGAGAGAGAAGAGCTCCTACGTTTGCTTTGTGTTTTTGTCCGCATCAGATGATCTTAGCATGTTTGTGAGTTTGGTCTTGGTGTTTTTCGGCGTCCTGCTCGCATCTGTAAATAAGCCCAGTCTTTACGGTCACAGTCATTAGTGTGCTGGAGCGTGAACGGAGGGCCGATCGCTGGCCTCTGGAGGAATCGCACAATTCGTTTGTGTGTGTGTGAGTTTTACTTGTTTTCTCCAGCTGGTTTATCAGAGGGTGTAATAATTACACTTGGTGTTATTTATCAGTGCAGTCTGAGCTCGACTGGCCGACGTCCATCTAATGAGCCTTAAACTATCAACAAACGCCGTCGCTCCTTAACCGTGCGATTGCCTCGTTTAATGACACGACGTGTGACGGTTTGCTAAGCGAGATCTCCATGAAACCCACATGAATGAGTGGCAGTCGGGGTCAGAAATCGACGGGGGTTTGGGGCAAAAATGGCACCAAAATGAACAAGAATCACTCCCAAATTCAAGACGCAATAAACTGTTATGTGATCTGTTATGGCTGTTGTTATTATAATAAATTAATTCATAAATGGTTCTTAACGTTTTGCCTGTGAAGTCAGAATATGATGTGCTTTTTCCCGCCAGTGGTTAGGATCTGTTTGTTATGACGCAGTGATAGATAATACGTCTGATTGTGCGCATGAATTGAGGATGTGTGTGTGAGCGAGTGCTGAGAGTGATAGCCGCTCAGTAATTGACTCTGAAGGCGTTTATAATCTGATGCGCGGCTGTGACAGATTGACTACATGATCTGTTTTGGTCTGTGTTGCTCAGGGCAGCAGGATGAATCTGAGCGTTTGGGATCTTCGTCTCTGTTAGTCTTCATTTTTCAGGCATTATCTGTTCCGTTCACTGGATTATTTATGTTCATTGTTTTCAGGGCCAAACGGTTTAGCTCATGTTGTTGGCAGTAGCTTCTCTTGTGTTTGAGGAGAACTAGGGCAGCGTTCCTCCGTCTGTGCCGACGTAGATGAGGTATCGTGGCGTTTGGGTGGCGTTTCCGCCGCTGGAGTCTCAGAGCGCGAGCGTGTCGTCTCCTGACGGTCGGGCCCCTGCTGACTCGGGCCCCCGGAGGGTCGCCAGCTTCCTGAATGATTCTGCTGTCGGACGGCTCTATTCCCTGAGGTGACGCCGGATGACAACAAACAATGGCTCTTATCAGACTCGCGGGCGACCTGAAAATACGAGGGCGTTATTCCTGCGGGTCGCTGCCGTTATGAATGCGGTGGGCTGCGTCGTGAGATCGGGTCGTGAGCTCGGCACAGATGAAGGATTTGCCAGTCAGTTTGTGACGATGGCCACTGCCTCATCCGGCAGCTGCGGAGCGGGAACATCTAGCGAAGACCGTCCACTCGGTTCCCATTGGTAGAGATCTGGCCGTTTGGATGATCGCTGGCTGTTGGTTCGGTCAGCACGAGCGTCTCACAGCAGTCATCCATCCTCTCCTAATGTTACGGTCTCTACAGTCCGGCTCTATTGTAAAACCAGCAGTTCAAAGCCAAGCCAAAGCTCTCTTTATCCATCTTTATAAAGATGATTTTATGTATTCACTACAAATAATATTAACAGTCTAGTAATTTGAGAGCAGAGTTGAACAGTAAGATGAAGGTGAATGTGAGGATGTGTCTCTTCCGCTTTACCTGCAGCCGCTGCGTGAACTAAACCTGAAACGGATTCGTTCATTTACTACTGTTTCATTAGTCACCTAGTTCACATATGAAAGATGTATTTACTTTATATGAATAGAAGTCTTTCAGATTGGGTTTTCTTTGATCCTCCCGCAAATTAGCATTTTTCAGGGTTTTGTTTTAAGTGTATTTGTCAAGTCACCTTCATTTCTGTAGCACTTCACACAATACAGATACAGAGAGTCAGAGCAGCTTTACAGTGTTAAAGAAGCAAATGTTTCAGTGATGCAAACTAAATTCTGCTGTGTATTTTTCCCCCAAATTCTGTTTTGCGTTGTATATTTTTTTTCTAGATTCCATTTAAATTTGAACACTGGTTTATTAAACACATATGATGACATTTTATGGCAGGCACTTTTGACAGAGCTTTAATTGTGCCGATTGTAGTTTCTGTGGTGAAGCTCAAATGAGCGTGAGAGATGCCGTGAGGTGTTTGCTCTGTGTCGGGGTCCCACGAGAGCCCGGATGTGTCTCTGTCATGCCAGCTGAGGGCTGCTGGGATTGAGTGTGTGTGATCTGTACGTGTTCACTGGAGTGTAGGCAATGACACTCATTGGGGGTGGAGATGTGTGCATCTGTGTGCAGGACGACAGGAACATGAGCAAACACTGATTCGGTGCTCAGAGGAATTTCAGTGTGTTTTACATGTGATTGCAAGGCTCAGCGATGAGGATTTTTTTTATATTGGCCTGTAACCTTGTTGTATTTTAATAAATCTGTTCTGAAAGTGCTGCATCTCATCTGAAAGCTACATGTACAACAAGCCGATGAGTTTGTTGTGCCGTCATCCCTCATCTGATTTTTGATTTTTACCCATCGCTGTTTTTATCAGACTGGTTTCAGCTCAGGTCCTGTCCTCAGATTGCCTCATTCTGTTGGTTTCTCCTGTACTTCGTCTGAAACGCACACATTATTTACATTGTGGTAATGATGGTGAGAGCTGACGTCACACACAGACGGGTCTGTGCCAGCATTAGCGTGTGTGGATGTAGTGTGTGTTTCACTGGAACATGCAGCCGTTTGTGAGGCCAACACTGACTCCAGATATCAGATGTTATTTCAGGGTTATTATAGGAGCGCATGAGAGCTTTGGCAACTACAGAAAAGTAGTAACTGCCAAACCCGAACACACATGTTGGTGTTGGCGTGTGCTCTAAGCACGCGTGTTTCCAGGATCAGCGCTCGGACGCTTGTGGATTACAGCCTCCACATCCGCTTTAATTAACAGCCAACTTTTTCGCATCAGCACCGATCGCCAGCAGATTACGCTTCGATTACGAGATTACTGCCCAATATGAGGAGGGGGAGACGCGAGGCAGTGGTGAATACGCCATTATGGAAAACCTAAGATTACTTCAGTGACACAAACACCAACAAGACGCTGAAGACGAAGCTGTCAGCAAATGAAGCCTCCCAGAGGTGCTTGGATGTCCTCCGTTAATGTTCGACGTGCTTCTTTGGGAGTTAGAGAGGAAAACGCACTGAGAGCATCTAGAGCTGAGCCAAACACCACGCAGGAGCTCTTATGTCTTCAGCGTGGTGTTTGCGGGATGGCAGATCTCAGATCAGACGGCAGGAACCAGAAGAGTTTTAGGTTCCTGAAGTCTTTCCTCAACCCATCCCGTTTTACTGCATGTTTTGCTTTGTGTCGTTTCCGGATCGGGCCGTGCTCTAGTCGTCTGAAGGGAGAAAATAGAGTGGTTTGTTTACAATCTGAGTCTCTTCTCCAGCCACCTGACCTGCTTGATCACTTGGATGAGGATGTTGATACTCCATTTATACGGCTAATGGCATTTGGAAATGCTCAGCTTATGTCTGGATAAAAGCTGCTCTTTGAAACTGGGTCCAAATAATGGAGAAGAGCTTGATTTGTCTCTCAGATTCACTGCAGACATGGAAGACACGTCTCTCTATTTGTTGTCCTTTCCGTGTTTCATACGGCTCGGCCTTTTCCCACAATCCCCTGCGGCTGTGATCTCATAACATCAGGCCGTACTCTTGACCGTCTGGAGTCACGGTTCAAAGTCAGTCAGGCGGAGGTGACGCGGAGGCGTCCTGTGTTTATGCGGTTGGTTGATATTGTTGATTTTCTCGTTAGAAAACCGAATCCTGCAACTGCTTCCAGGTAAACAGGCTTTTGTTTTTTAGGATCCAGTTCGATTCGTCAGTGGTGTTCTGAGTGTTGTAGCACTGCGGTGTGAATCGGTTTCTGCAGCTCTTTCTTTCCAGTCCACTTGACTTTCCTCTGTCCTTCAAACACAGTGATGAAGCGCTGGCGTAGCTGTGACGCTCGCAGTTCAAACTTCTTTAATTGCATTCCTAAAACCCCAAACAAGCCCACGACTCAACGCTCGATTAATGGCGTCGTGCTCGGCGAGCTCTTATCGTGGGCGCGGAGGCGCGCGTCTGGCCCGTCCTCTCGGGCGTCTCCTCTGCTGGCGGGGGTCAGCGTAATTTAGCGGCGTCTCGCTCGCTGGGGCTCAAATTAATAAATTGAGGGAGCGGGGAGCGTCTGGGGAGCTTTCAGCATTGTCTTACTGTCACAGGACTGTTGAATTGGTAACAAAGAGTAAAGCGGGTTAGTCTCACCAGGGGCCCGTTAGCCCCGGCGCTGTGATGAAGTATATTGTCCGTATGTATCGCTGGTGTAATTAATGACGGGCGGACGCAGCCGCGGCGAGCGGCTTTCAGCTGAAGTAATTAAGAAATTATTTACTGCAGGTGTCTAATCAGGCCCTGATATTTTGTGCCGTCCGTGTGGAGAGAACAGAACCCGCGGAGCCTCGTAAATGAGCCTGTTTATCAGCGCGAATAGAGCAGAACGGCCGCAACTGGGTCTCGGCTCCGTTCCGATGGGTCACGCGGCAGGAATGCTAATGCTAAAACGCTGTATAGTTACGATAGCAGAATAAACAGACTCATCAGAATCCAATGAGGAGGAGAAAACGCTTCCCATATCGGCTGCTGTTGTGTGAATTGAACTCATGCTTTGGTACAGTCATTTTGCAGTTTATAGTTTTATTAGTGCATTGTACCAGTGGATGTTAAGGATATTTTTGGTTTTACTTTGGTTGTAGTACTGTGTCGGTCCCTTGACGTCCAGTGTTCAATATATGTTCTGTAGTAAAACCTATTGAAGAGCTCTACCAGTTTTACAGGTTCACAATGTTTTGAAGGTCAAGTTAATTTTTATTTTTTTTTAAATATAGCGCCAGATTACAACAGAAGTCATTTAAGGTTACCTTTCCAATAGAACAGGCCTATACAAGTCTATAGTTTTTTTATTAAACAAACGAAATAACCTTATGGTATTATTCTTATTTACACGACAACATGTCATTTCTGTCTCTACATGGACGCACGTCTATAATTTTTACTCCATAAAAACACGGACGGGATCGCAAGGAATTCATTGAATTTTGTATAATTCAAAAGTTGGTCTGTCACGGATTGCGATATGCACTGGTGTCTCTGAATATTGAAACGCAAAAAGACGGTTTAAATATAAATCCTGCGTGTTCCGTTTGCCTCAGTACGAATGAATAGCAGAAACGCGGTTTTGTTTACTACACGAATACTGAAGCGCACGTGACGCCCGCTGTGATTTTCGGCCTCTGCCTCTCACTATGACGACATGAACAAAAAAATGTTTAATGCCTTTATTTGATTATCAGAAAAATTAAGTACAGTACAGATTAAAAAGTACTTTTGGGTACTTATAAAGGTATTCATTTAAAGTAATTAAAGAGACTTATGTAATCTGAAAGAAAGTCAAAAGCAAGTCAGCACTTTATTACGGTTGATTGGTAAATAATTTATGAAACATAATTTTGTCTTCAGCCAAAACGATATGACCTGGAACAAATAATCGATTCACGAGACCAAAAATTAGCTGTTAGATTTGCCCAAAATGAATTATACTTCATGTTTAACCACTACAGAGACATCACAACCAGGGGCAAATGTCAGAAGGACTAGCCGAGCTGAGGCTGCTCTCGGTGGGACAGATGAGCACTGAGCGCCCGGTGTTCGCCTGGAGCTCACGTCTCTGAAATCAGTGAAGCAAATTTTCAAATAGGCGCTGTCTTTAAAATAAACCGCAGATTTGAGTTCTAAGCAACTACATTATCGCCTGAAAAACTCTTAAAACTACATTTCATGACACAATAAAAGTAATATTTAGGAAATTATGCAGGTTTTCTCCTCCGCCATTAACGCTCGCTGATTGGTGCGAAATGCATTCTGGGATACATGGCTGCCTCAAGTTTGCACAAGTCTCCTCTTGATGCGTCCTTGATAAAAGGGGGTTGAACTGATATGAACTGTATTTGGTTAGATGTGAACTTTGAATTGGAACAGCACTTGGGCGACGACTGTCGACGTTTCACAAGTGCACAAAAACACAAGCACAGACAAGAACGCATATTGAGAAACAGCTCTTGTTTCTAAGAAATTGACCAAAGTCAATGAATGAGTGTAATCTTCAAATATCTGTCAGTGAGGAATGAAAACTTGTTTCCCTTTGAATTAAGTTGATTTTTCTTAACCTGCTGACAAAGATTTGTTCTTTTTTTAATTATCAACTTTTAGAAAACAAGACACCTTATTTGAATGTCATTTGCATCTCCAGTAAATGTATCTTGATGTAAGAATCTTCACGTTTGCAGTGGAAAACAAGACAGAAATACTGAGCAAGAGCATCACTTTTTTGCAGTGTACTGTAAAAGTTATTTGCATACGTGACCCTGGACCACAGTCCATTTTTTTGAAACGCTGTCTGAAAGCTAAATAGATAAGCTTTCTGTTGATGTATGGTTTGTTAGGACAATATGTGTCTGAGATGCAACAATTTGAAAATCTGGAATCTAAGGGTGCAAAAAAAAAAAAAAAAAAAAAAAAAAATTGAGAAAATCACCTTTTAAAGTTGTCCAAATGAAGTCTTTAGCAATGCATATTACTAATCAAAAGTTAAGTTTTGATATTTATGGTAGGAAGTTTACAAAATATCTTCATGGAACATGATCTTTGCTTAATGTCCTAATGATTTTTGTCAAAAGAAAAATCAATCATTTGGACCCATTATATTTTTGGCTGTCGCTACAGATAACAAGGTTGCCGCGGGTCCTTAAAAAGTCTTAAGTCTTAAATTTAGTTTGTCAAATTTAAGGCCATAAAAAGTCTTAAATTGTACAAGAAAGTCTTAATTATGATTAACAGGTCTTAAATTTTAGGCAC
>JAHKKF010479085.1:0-11054 GCA_019740295.1 Labeo calbasu | reverse complement strand
TTCAGAAGTTTTCTTAATGCATTGTGTTTCCTTTCGGAGCATCAGTGAATGTTCAAACCTTTTTAATAGTTGTGTTTGAGTCCCTCACTTGTCTTCTCAAAATCATTCAAGGGTTCAAATATGCAAAAGATGCTGGATACTGAATAATCTGCAGCACATGAAGGATTTTTCTGATGAACAGTGCTCAGTTTAAGTCTTCAGATCAAACATGGGACTTATGAACAACCATCACAAAACAAACAAAAAAAAAAAACAGTATTAAGAACCAAGGGCTCCCAAACTTTTGTTTGGGGTTATTTTAGGAATTTCAGCTATTTTTTTGTCTTGTGGACTATATGTAAACATCTCTTATGTAAAATATCTTACTTACTACTAAATAAAAAAAAAATAACATGCATTTTGTATGATCTCTTATTTTGTTAAAATTCTTCACATTTTCACAGATTCTACAAGGGGTTCCCAAACTTTCACATGCCACTGCATATATAATACATTTAATAAATTTAGCACAAAACTAATATGTTAAACTACAATGAACTAACAAAACACAGATAACTACAATATAAGTACAATATATTTAAATTATGTCATTATCAGATTGCTAAATGCACTGCAAGGTTTTCCAGGAACAAAACTGAATTGCAGAACTGCAAGTTCTTACTCAGTACTTGTTTTGTTTTTAAGTAAAAATATCTAAACATTCTCAAAGTAAGATTTTACTATTTTTTATTTATTTATTTTTTGGGTTTTTTTTTTTTTACAGTTACTGTTCATTTTGCAACTACATCAGTTGTTGACTAATAATGACAGACATCAGCATGATGAAAGTATCTGTCATCATGGAAATTAGAGGGCATAAAACTGGAAATTTAGCTTTTGCTTCTGACCATCATTGCATTACACCATGGTGCTAATCTTTCATCAAGGTGCATGCAACAAACACATCAAAGGCATCACTGTATTTGATATAATCATATGTACATGTGTCAGATTCATTCACTTACTCTGTTCACATATTTCATATTTCAATAAATAACTGTGAATTCAAACACAGCTAGACGCTATTGCACACTTAGTACTTACAACGTTGCAAGCACATTGCAACCCAAATAATAACAACAACAACAACAAAATATTACTTACAACCTCAGTGAGGTTCATAAAAAAGGCACACATTTTTTTCTGTTCCAATTATGAACAACTAAATATATTTGAGTTGCATACACTGAAGACATCTGATTTTAAAAGATATTTTGCAGCTTGTCTGAACAAAGCTTTAGACATGGAACAATGTAAAAGCACTGTTTGGCCATTACCAGTCGATATGCCATTATTTTTGAAGTTTTGAATGTAGTCGTTCCCAAAAACGTCCCTGCCGACCTAAAGAGAAAAAGCAACCAAAGATGAAAAGCTGAACTTGAGATGATATTTTCGAGCAACTTGCTGACCGGTCAAAGTTCTGCATTGCTATATCAGGCCAAGCCTTCCAGATATAGCATCCCCAAACAAACGCCTCCACTCTACAAATACAACTTTAATCTCCACCTCTCTCCCTCTTTTTCTTCCTCTCTATGAGACGTTCAGTGTTGAGGTAGAGGGCAAAAGGGTTCCTTTTTTCCCAACTGGGTCTGCTTTTATCCCACACTGGTAAAGACATGCCAAGGATGGGGTCCTAAGCCCCAGCAGTGGAGACCCTTCAATACCTAGCCTTCTGTCTTTGAAGTGTGATCTCTCTTTGAAAGCTTCTGAAAGCACAGGAGTCTATTTTTACACACTGCATACGCTTTGGTATTGATTGGGGTCTTTGCACTGACAAAATGAGGAGCTTTATTACTTGGTTGGGCTCCTTTGTGCAGTTAAATGCTGAAATATATGAATTGCTGGGTATCAACCTAAACTTTTTTTTGTCTATGTATACTTCAGGCTATATTCTGTTATTTAGGATGTTCAGGAAAGCAGACCATATTGGGTACCTTGCAAACCATGGCAGTCTTGGCCCCCATTCGTGCAGCCTGGATGCACTGATTGGCCCCTTTGCCACCGAAACCAATAAAGAACCTGTGTCCATGTATGGTCTCTCCAGCCTTGGGAAGCCGAGGTGCCTGACTAACAGAAACACATATGGCACTAGGCTGTAAAAAGGGTTAGGGTTAGGGTTAATTCACATTTAATTGTCATCTTTATTCACACATGTTCTTCTAAACCATTTATGTGTAAAACAAAAGAACATCATTTAGAAGAAATGTCTCATTATTACTTTTTTTCTGTCCATGTATTGAAAGATGACGTTTATTATATGGATCAAACCAGTTGAAACATTGCTCACCATAGCTTCTTTTGGGTTACAGGGATAAAAAAGAAAGTCATACACGTTTGAAACAGCATGAAGATGAGTAACTGACAACAAAACTTTCATTTTTGGGTGAACTATACTTAAAAGTACATAAAAGTAAAAAAGGAACTTATAAAATTCTAAAAAAATCAGAATAAATTTTCTTTTAAAAACTATTTTAATACACTAAATTTGTATTTAAAGTAGCCTATTTAGTTTCCTTAACTTTACATTTTTTATTCTAAAACTGTTGAATTAATGCATCTTTGTACCGCTATGCAATTTGTTTTCAAAGGAATGACAGATGGGCAATTCAGCCAGCTCTCAAAGTCCATATTGTTTAAATGAATGGGCCTTTTACTGGAAACATGCTATGTTTGTGAGCTGTAAGTGAAAATAATATGACATGACATCCTGAGCCCTTCTAAATCAAAGGCAGGTGCTCTGAACTCCCTAAAAAGCTAATTGCTGTGCTGCCTTAGTGCATGACATTTCAGAGCGGGGTCCATCAGCCTTTCACCCGAGCAGAACTACCAGCTATTACTCATTCTATTGAACAACAGAAAAAAACCCTCAATCCCAGACATCTAGTTACGGTCTGGCCCCAATCCAAGTCTCCAGAAGCCCATGTTTATGTGATGCCAGAGTAGGCAGATAAAGTTGTTTTTCACATGTGTGTTGTTTGCGTGGTGTGGTTAAGAGCGGGAATTTTACCGGAAGTCCAAAAAAAACCTGAATTATGCCGTTTTCCAGAGTTTCCATTATTTTCCTGAGTATTGGATTACTTTAAATAATACTATAAATTGTAATCATAAAAAATGGATAATAATAACTAATGTTTTATTAACAGATAAATGTTAATAATAAATAGTTAATTGCTTAACTTAGTCTGCAATAAGAGTGTGAATGCTCTGCTTCACAAATTGTACCCAATATTTACTCAAGTGTGTCTGACTGAGTCACTGTCTGTGTCGCAGGTTAGAGACAGATCGGCCTCACCTTAACTCTTCTCTTCCAGTCCAACTATTGTTTAATTTGTAACAGTCATTCTCCCACAAACCAAAATCTGATACAAATGCTATAACTTTCTTGTGCTAAAAAAGAAAAAAAAAACAGCAACAGGTGTTCTGTGACACAAGCTGTGGTGCAAGCAGCTGTTTACTACTTCATAAAAGTAGGACAGAAAACAGCTTCAGCAACACTGGAATAACACAGTAATGTACACTGTGGTTCACGGGGCAATACAGGTACTTTCTTACAAAGTACCATGTTTTTGAACATGCTAATTTGACAGTGTTCTTTTAAATACAAAGGAATAGGCTAAAATTTAAATACCATATGAATATGATAAATAGTTACACTGTAAAAAAGTTTTTTTGTTGTAGTTGTTGTTGTTAATAAAACAAAGATTATTAGATTTTTTTTTACAAGAAAATACTATTTCAGTCTTACTACTTCAGAATTTCTTCTTTAATAAGTAATTGCATGTTACTTGCCTTTTGTAATTATTTGTGAAATTTCCTAACAAGTTCTGAGTGAAAATTTTAAGTATATCCTACGCCATTTTTTAGTATACCATAATAAGCATATGAACATACTTTAAGGATAAACAGAAATATTAAACTATGAACACAACACTCTCCAAACAATACTAAACAGTTCCACAGTATTAACTTTTTATGTTTATGGTACAATGGTATTCTTAAAATATCTTAGAGTACCATATAATTACCATGGTTTATCAAAATAATCATTTTTTATTGCTAAATGATACTGTCATCACCAGTAATAATATATCCACTACAAAAATGTCAGAGTTTGAACCAAAAATAAGGTACCTGAGGTTTATTGTTATTGTTTATTATTATAGGAACATTGAAGACCTGCGCCAAGAGTATGCAGAGTGTATATGTGCCACATACGAGCTCTTGACTAACAAGACGCTTAGCAAGTGAAACTAGTGGAGGCTCCAGTGAAGGCAAACTAATCGGTTCAAATTATATTCAGCAGGTGGCACTGTCTGGCTTCACCACAAACACACAGATGTTCCACACGAGACTTGTTTCAAAGTGTCTGATTCCATTTGACTGTCACAAACACAAGCCACATAGAAAACTGGATTTTACACTTCAAAGCCATGCATAGCACTTTGATGGGTGAAATGTGTCAGCCACCCTCCAAAAACAGCCTGCTGAAAAACAATCACATACTTCCCATCAAAACTATTGCCTAATTGATGCAATCTCTTCTGTTCAAAGGCCAACACTGATGACTGGATTTTTAAATGGTAAAATATATGAGTAATTGGAATTTTTTGTTATAATGGTTAATTTGTTTTGAGCACTTGGTATATGACAAAGAAAGAAATGAGTATGATTTAGTTCAGGTATGTGTGGAAATAAAAACACTGACTCTGGATAGCTTAGCATGGTTAAACGCGGTTTACCTGTGCTATTTTAAAATATTACACTCATAATTTTCCAGGGTGATATACTATGCAAGGTAAAAGTTTACTACCATTTCGCACAGTTGCAGGTTTAGGCCACATTCCAGTCAAAAGGTTCACCTGAGCTGTAAATACTGCAGCCAGGATGACTGGGACACACTTGATGCTGAAAAAAAAAAAACTTGCCGGCGGCAAATGTGACCAGTGAGCGGTGAATCAGTTCCCTGGGGAAATATTAATAATAGACAGAGCTGGCAGAACAGAAGGCAGTTCCCCAAATCTGCCTTTGTTGGACCTTATTTGGTTCCTGCTGGAAGGACTAATTCCTTTCAGAGTTATTTTAAAATCTTAAAGTCTGCCTTCTGTATGTGGAATATGTTCCACTTCCAGTATGAGAGTTTGTCACATGAGCATGAAATCATCATAGGATATCTGAGGATTGAGCTTTAAGTTGATAATAGATGGTGGACACTTCATGTTCCAAAATGCTTAGAAAAAACCCTGTTATGCACTGAATTTAACGTTATATGATGACCCAGAGTTTGTGTATCAGTGGTCTGACTGCTTACATTTCCTAAATTAAAACGATTATACATTTTTAACAAAAATATTTCAGTGTCAGAAATGTACTTTTTATTAAGAGATGATGTATGCCCCATATAACAGCTTTTTTTTAGAGGCCTATAAAAATACTACCTTTATGAAGCCAATGTGTGTCATCTATTACACTAAATAAAGGAATCAACTGATTAAAATTAAATTCTCCAATAAATGTTTCACAAGATATTATAATGTGAAAATGTGGTTCATAACCCAGCTGGTACATGCAGTATGATTACATGGCTCTCTATTGTTTGTTGTCACAATTTTGCTGCAATCACTGGTTGTTCTTCAGGACAGAGTTATGCATTACAAAAGCACTTTTGCCCCCACATTTTAAACATGTGGGACATATTTGCCTTGAGCCAAGTTTACCTTATGACACTGAAATCTTTTGATAACTTACCTTACTAAGTCAGTCATACAAGAGCCCACCACTACAACGCTCACGTCTTCAGACATGGCCTAATAACCAAAAAAATAAATAGAAAGAAGAAGAGGAAGAAGAAAAGATTTGTACTGAATACAAATATAATAAATAGAACAGATTGAATAGCTACAAAACTACAACATTAGATAACTGAAACTCATTAATTTCAGTTATTTACAAAACCATTTAATCAAATGTTGAAAGAAAAAAAATGAAGAGCAACATTTAAATAGTTAAATATTGGTAGTTCTGCTCTACATTGAGCATGCCTGCACTAATGTGGATGATTATTTCAGGACTGGATCATGTGATTGACAACAACCATGGAAATCCTTCATTAATTCAATCCCTTGCGTGTAGGCAACGTATGTGAATAGTAGAGTGTTAATCTGCTCAAATCTCCCAGCAGGCCTCAGGGGACTGTAAAAGCCTGCCACTGGCTAAGGAACAGCCTACATTTTCTCAAAATAACTGAAGTCCAGGCTGCATTTTCTGCATACTTAGATTCAAATCTAAGTCTAAATGGTTTGAATAGCTTGAAGTGTTTTGCTGTGTGGGCATGACCCTTTGATAGATATGACCATCTCTGCACAAACATAACGAACAGTTACATCGAGAGAAACTATTTAATAATTCATTATAAGTATAGATTTATTATTACAGCCTGCGGTCTCAAAATAGTTTTCTAGGGAGAGCATATATTGTTGTGTAAATAAGATGCAATATGCCACATTCAGTCAGAATAATTATGAAAGTGGGCAGCCTGGAAGACAAGTAAGAGAACAAGAGACAGTATGCTAAAATGTTTTTAGATTTCTACAAAACTGTTTATCTAGCCTGGTTTAGTAGCTGGACAGTTGCTGAGATCAAAGTCTAACTACTAAGTGTTTGCACCGTTTAATGTGGGACAGACTCGATTAATCATCTCATTCACAAGAATTCACGCAATATCACATTCAACTGTTTGATTAACTTTAGAATTTAGGCGTTGAGGATTATTTGTACATTATAATAGTTTACACTTTACCTATTTTCCACTGAGTAAAGCGATATCTAAACAGTCAAAACAGCACTGTTCTCACGTCTATTTGACAGCACAGAAACGCGTATGACGAGACGAGCATTTGAGCTGTCCCGATTTTCTCCCGTCTTTAAAAAAAATGATGTATGCTTTCAAAACGTGGCGACACACAAACATCATGTATAAAATTCAATTTTATCTAATATGGTATAATACTGACCTACTATAATGTATTATTCACGTAGTCATTTCATAACACAGTGGTGAAATTATCAGGCATATTTCTAAACATCCATAAACAAGTCTCAGTAATAACAGCGGAAGTGGGGAATGAGTTCATGCTCAAGATTTGTGCTATATTTCACATAAAAGGTACCGAAAAGGCGTTACTTACGAAAATAGATTTTTATCGAAACCACTGTTTTGGTAATAAAATAAACATTATTAGGCTAAGATTTCTTTCATAATGCCGAATTAGCATGTTAGCCGGTCTGTTAGCATAGATCTGCAGCTCCAAAACAAACTAAACAACAAACGAAATAATTTTTGTCATTTTGTTTGTTAGTGCAGTTGCTTGACAGTATTGGTATCAGTGTTTATAATGTAGCTGAACTGGATTTTTATTTACTTTTCTTAAGTATTTATTTTATACTGTGCAAATTTACTCATTAATTAGTTAATCAAGGACATAGTTTATTCTGTTTTCTTTTCTATATTCTACTTCATAAGCGTAAGTATAATTTAAACGTTTTCCAAAAGAACTTATTTAGGTTTTAAATTGTAAAAGTATGAAAAAGGTAGGAGTCGAAATAAATAAATAACTAATAAAGACAGTAGTCAGAATGAAGCGAAAGGTTTTTATAGACACTTATTGCAACTTATCCAATGTTAATGTTACTCTGTTAGGACATCAACTTAATATATCCGCTACCAGTGACAGTAAGGCTAACTGATACTTGCAAACGTAGCTCAGAAACATTTGTTCTGAGAACATGTTTGTTATCATTTGATATCTTGTTAACAGATCTAGTGACAAACAATTTTAAGTGTGAATTAAGTGTCTGTTTACTTTTTGGGCCATCTTCATTTGCTTTTGGTTGTCTTTGTTTTATTGTTAAGTTTTCTGTTCCATTTAAAATTTATTTCATAAGTCCAGCAATCATTGCAGTTATTTTGATGACAATAGGTGACAAAGTGAGACTATGAATGGTGGACCTTGGATTTTTTAAAGTGTGAAAGCACCTGTCAATTTTCAGTCGTCTTGGTTCTGGAAGTGTTAAGTATGCATTCATTAAGTCAAGTCTTCATTTGAAAAGATAAAAGCCGTGAGCCAAACCAACCAGTGGTGGTGAATCACATAAACACAAACATAAATAAAAATAACAATGGATAAATATCATTTGATTTAAACTGTTTTAAAGATGTTGCTTATGTTTATATTTAATGTTTATTACAAAATATGCATATGTATATAAATATTTAAGTAGTTTGAGAGCATAGGGAGATTGACTCAGTGCCAGTTCACAGTGTTTCATGGGAGTGTGCGGACGATATGGAAATCTTATTTTCAGTATTTGTTTGTTAATGGAAGAATCTCAGAATTTTTCAGAATCTTGGTAGTTTTTCTATTGCATCACAGTAGTTTAAAAAATAATTTATGTAAACTGATGGCTTCAGCAAAAGCATATGGAATTGCAACCATATAGCTCACAGTAAGTCTGTCTTTAAAGGCTTATAAGTTATCATTAAAATCAAATCCGATATGAAGTAAATTAATGCTGTTTTCTTCCAGAACCCATCTGTTGGACTCTATATGGGTCTGTGGGCATGCCACCCTGAAAGAAAATTTTGTTGTCTGGTGCACTTTGAGAATTCAAAATTAAGTGTCTCTGTTTAGATTACATTCACACTGGTGTTTTTAGGAAGCCAAACAATTTAAATATACTGTAGTAATAAAAATAATATGTTTAATTGTATTATCATTATTAAATAGATGATATGATGTTAGTATTATCCCTGTAACAGTAGTATATAGTAATATATTTTTTATTTAAGTTGACAGATACTTTTTCAAAGCAATGGTGCAAAACACATTAGAGATCTATTTTATAATGAGAAGTGTAAAATTATATTAGGTTTATCATGAAATGGTGGCAGGGAAGATTAGACTGTGGTGGTACCTGTGGTACTACTGAAGTGGAATAAACATCTCAATTGCTTGTCACATTGACAGAGGCAGAGTTTGGAAGATGAACAGTCTCTCTCCAGAGGTGGCATTGAGCCGTATTTCTCCTGAGCTGCGGCCTTTACTCTGCTCTGTGGTGCGCAATGGACGGGTTGGTTTAGACTCATCTAGCTGTCTCCGGATCACTGACCTCAAGAGTGGGTGAGTGTTCTGTAAACTAAACAAAAACCTAACTTCTGGGGAACAGTTCATTTGTAAATGCTCCAAGTTACAAATATGACTAATATCTTGAATTGAAATAGCCTACTTTTGAATGAAAATCCTATTGCAAATGCTTATTTAGAATTCCAGAAAGCAGAGGGGACTTTTCAGAATTGATCAATGAGGTTACTGTAGGTCACTACTTCCTTAAATTGCTAGATTGAAATAATATAAAATCTCTTTGTTGAAAACAATTGCAGTTGAGGTGTTTGTTTTTGAAAGAAGTTTCTTGTACTCACCACTTATGAATCACTTATTACAATTTAAAATAAATGTTTTCTTTTTAAATACATTTTAAAATGTAAGCTGAATTTTCAGCAGCCATTACTTCTTCAGCTTCCATTACGTCTTCAGTGTGACATAATCCTTAATAAATCATTCCAATATTTGGTCTTATTATTAATTATTACTGGTGCTTAGTTATTTATATTGGTTCCTTAATATTAATGTTGAAAACTGTTTTCTGCTTAATAGTTCTGTGGAAACCATGATATAATTTTTCAGGATTCTTTGATGAATAGATAGTTTGGGGAAAAAATTATAAGGAAACCTTTTGTAACATTATACATGTCTTTGCTGTTACTTTTAATCCTTTGAATGCATCCTTGCTAAATACATTTATTTTATTTGCTTATTGCTATTGCTCAGCTATTGAAGTGTCATTGAAAGTTTTTTTCCCACCTTTTCATTTTAGCTGCACATCACTAATGCCTGGTCCATGCTGTGACAGATTTAAACTTCATATTCCATATGCTGGAGAAACTCTCAAATGTAAGTAGTTGTTATATTTGTATAAACAGATCAGAGGTCACTCGTAAATATATGAAAGTTGCTGTTGATGTTTGATGATAGTGGTTTTCTAGTGATATGTTCCTGCAGCCTACAAAGTTCTAGTCATACATGCTGAAATAGTGCTGATTTAATGTGTAGTATTGCATTATTGATGCATTACATTTTTAAACTGCAGTCCACAATGTAAGTCATCTTGTTGTTTACTACAGTACTTCCATGCACATAAAACTGTAGACTGGACTGATTTGTAAAATACTATAGAAGGCAAAATATAATGGTAGCTTTTGTTTGGCTTCTGTTCAGAGAGGCTCTGTGTGTTTGTATTTTCTGACATGTTATCATCAGCTTTAGCTCTGGGATTTCTCATCAAAGTGCTATAAATTAATTGATTAATACCTTATTAAAGCTGAGGTGGCAAACTCATCAAACACCAATGATATTTTGTGTTTAATAAGCAAAGTTTTTTTATAATCCAGTGAGTTCATGAGAATCCTTTTTGTAATTTAAAGGGTTAGTTCAATTTCAGAACAAAAATGTACAGATAATGTACTCACCCACTTGTCATCCAAGATGTTTATGTCTTTCTTTCTTCAGTTATGCTTTCGGAGGAAACATTTCAGGATTTCTTTTCATGTAATGGAATGGTGCCCCCAAAAAACTTCCAAAATGCAGTTTAAATGCAGCTTCAAAGGGCTCTAAACGATCCCAGTCGAGGAAGAAGGGTCTTATCTAGTGAAACGATCGATTATTTAAAAAAAAAAATTACAATTTATATACTTTTTAACCTCAAATGCTCATCTCGTCTGTGTGAACTTTTTTTTTTCCCCAGTCATGACAGTTAGGGTACGTCTAAAATCTCCCATCTCATTTTCTCCTCTAACTTTAAAATCGTCCTACATCGCTGCAGAAGCACCAACCCAGTGTTTACAAAGTGAACATGCAAAGAAGATCAAGCACCCTTTACAAAAAAAACAAACAAAAAAAAAA
>JAHKKF010479078.1:0-12449 GCA_019740295.1 Labeo calbasu | reverse complement strand
TTATTTATTTATTTATTTATTTTTATTTTTTATTTTTTTTTTTTTATGGAGCATGCTCATTTTATCCATGTTTAAATGGTGCTCACATAATGTTAATCTTTAAAACTAATATTTAACAACAACGTCAAATGTAAAATTCCAAATCTTAAAATGAATGTTTTAATATTGTATGCTATGTTTTGAAGCCCATTTTCATCTGTAGCATTATCTAATGATTTTGTTTTTTTTATTTATTTTGAAAACATGTATGGAATTTTAATCTGCCATTTATCCGTTATCAACCATAACATGAAAATAATTATTGGATTCTTGGGATTGGTGAGAATTTTAACAACAGTGCATGTTTTGATGCCTTTATTATTATTATTTTACAATATAGAAAATAGTAATAAGAAAAAATGATTGATGTGTCTAAATGTATTAACCGCGATTTATTTCATGATTTGGCGTCAAATAATGAAGAAAAAAAAAGGTTTGATGTAAATGTCACCACATAACCACAAATCTCAATTCTTGTTTCTTTTCCAGTCGGCAGAGTTCTTCGACATGCTGGAGAGGATGCAGGTAAGACTCCTTCCATCATTCAAATAATCGTATAAGTGCGTGTCCCTCTTTACAATAAGATTTCTCTAATAACAGTATTCTTTCGGTAACTTTGTACTTTAGCTGAAGAGCATTTTACTGTATAGTAATATAATAATCACAGCATGTTTTTTTGCCCTTGAGTGCTGGCTAAGTGTCCTCTCTCCAGTGGACCAGTCCTCAATTACTCTGAATGAATAATTACACATTCCAGCTCATTTCAAACTCATTGATTTAGCAAGCACTTTTCTCTGTGGTGGGTCTTGGGGCGGGGGTTTGGTAGGAGAGAGTGGGAACAGGACATACTGACCTGGTATATAACAGCAGCATGACGGTGTTGTTGTCATTGTGTGTGTGTTTGTTAGAGTAGATGAAGGGCAGCAGGTAGCTAAAGATCAGCTGATCAATACTATGTTGAGGCAGGAGTATGGGTGGTATTAAAGCCCTCAGTATGAGTGACAGATCGATGCAAAGGTTTGTCTGGGCTGATGTCTCTCTCCAGTGGATCACATGCACTTGTGATGTTTTTCATCAAGGATGAAGGTGTGTCTTAGTCAGCTCCCTAGTTCTGTAGCATGTAAAGTGCCCAGGGAGTTGAGCTTTCCCTATTTTCTTTTTCAGTGTATAATTACATTTCATATCTAATGTTTATGAAAGGGAAACAATCCCACACATTTTTAAGAATTACACAGGGATAACATATTTTTATTTTACATAACATATTTAATATCTTTATATTTAAAAACAGTTAAATTAATTTAAAATAATATGTAAAATTAATTTTAAAATGTTATATATTTTAATTTAAATTAAATATTTAATTTGTGTACCTTTTTTATTTATCTGTTTTATTAATTAAATAATATCTTTATTTAAAAAATAAAAATATTAATTTAGATATTAAAATTAAAATAATAATGTCACATAGGACAGTCTCTGTACTTAACAGCTAAAGTAAAGAGATTGACATATAGTGTTTATATATTATTCTCTACTATTCAGACTTAACTCGCAGTTGCGTTATAAAATCAGAATTGCAAGACAAAAAATAGTCACATTTGCGACTGAGTTTATATCTTGCAATTCAGAATTGCAGCTTTATAACCCGCAATTGCACTTTCTTTCACAGAATTGTGAATTTGTCTCGCAATTCTGACTTTATAACTCACTATTACGACTTTATATCACAGTTTTTGCTTTATAACTCGTGATTGGAAGTTTATATCACATTTCTGAGAAAAAAGTCTGAATTATGACTTTATATCATGCAATTCTGAGAAAAAGTCTGAATTACAAATTTATATTTGCAGTTTTGACTGTATAGCTCACGATTGCGGGTTTATATCTCACAATTTTGACTTTATAACTCGCAATTACAAGTTTATATCACATTTCTGAGAAAAAAGTCAGGATTGAGTTTATATCCCGCAATTCTGTGAAAAAAAAGTCTAAATTGTAAGTTTATATCTTGCAATTCTAAGAAAAAAGTCTGAATTGTGATTTTATATCTTGCAATTTTGATTTAATAACTCACAATTATGAGTTTATATCACATTTCTGAGAAAAAAATCAAAATTATGAGTTTATATCTAGCAATTCTGACGTTATAACTTGCAATTACAACTTTATATCACAATTCTGAGAAAAAAGTCTGAATTGCAATTTTATATCTTGCAATTTTGATTTTATAACTCGCAATTATGACTTTATATCACGCAATTCTGAGAAAAAAGTCAGAATTATGACTTTGTATCACACAATTCTGAGAAAAAAATCAGAATTATGACTTTATATCATGCTACTCTGAAAAAAAAAAAAAAGTGAATTGCGATTTTATATCTCACAATTCTGACTTCATAACTCGCAGTTACAGTACAACTTAATGTCACACAATTCTGAGAAAATAGTCTTAATTGCGAGTTTGTCACATTTCTGAGAAATAGTCAGAATTGCGAGTCAAAAAACTGAATTGTGAGATTATATCTCACTGAATTGTGAAAGATTATATCTCTCAAAAAAGACTGAATTGTGAGATTATATCTCGCAATATTTCTCAGAATTGCATGATATATTTATATCTCGCAATTCTGACTTAATAACTTGCAATTATGAGTTTGTATCTTAATTCTGACTTTATAACTCGTAGTTACAACTGTATATCATGCAATTCTGAGAAAAACGATCACAATTTTGACTTTATAGCTCGTGATTGCAAGTTTATATCTCGCAGTTTCGACTTAATAACTCGCAATTGCAAGTTTATGTCTCACAGTTCTGACTTTATTGTAATTTTGACTAAATCACACAATTGTGAGAAAAAAGTCTGAATTGTGAAAAACTCACAATTGCAATCTTAAATCTCACAATTTTGAGAAAAAAGTCAGAATTGGAAGGTGTAAACTTGGAATTATGAGGAAAAAATGTCAGAATTGTGAGATTAAAAAGTCGCTATTACCTTTTCTTATTTTTTTATTCAGTGGTGAAAACGGGCTTGCATATGTTACAGGTAATTGTTATCAGTGTCGCGATGTTCAGATGTAGAGGTTCGCAACAAACATTATAGATGTTTCCAAGTAAACAAGAGCTTCTGCCTTTATTTATCTCTGTCAGATGGAAACAATTTATCATAGTAACCACAGCTTTTGACAAAATAACTTGATATTAGCCAGCATAGTCTAAAAAAAAATAATAATAACAGTCGAAAAAAAAGGACAAAAATGTTCTGAAGGCTTTATTGTCTATAAACAGAGCTGCTTTATTTGGGGAGCTTATTTGACTACCAGGGTTTAATGTTCTAGTTTGTCATTTATTCTTCCTCTTTCCGCTCTCTTCTGCTTACCTGGACATGGCAGATTCCCAAAACTGAGGAGACTAAGAAATACAAGGTTTGGCTGGTATTCTGAGTGTGTGTATATTGTGTCTGTAAGTGCATGTTTGTGAGTAGGTTCTTTTCTTCTCTATTAATATTCTGATAAACATCAGCCACAGTCTTGAGTTATACAGCATCAATCAACATCTGTCATTTTGAAGTGCTTTTTATATTTAGTGATGTAAAGGTCAGTGATGATGGCCTTCAGAAAGTCCAAACGCAGACTAAAAAACCTTTATATCCCATAAATATTGAAATGCAAGCTGAGAATAATCAGATGCTTTTTTTGCTGCTGCTGCCTTTATTTAGTTTTTTTAACTCTCATATTCTAGTGTAGATATTATTCCTCTATCCTGCTCTTGGGACTTTTCATTGCAATAAACAGAGTTTGATATATGTGGTTGAATTTTGGTTTTATGCTATGATTAAATTTCTTTTTCTCTCCTACAGGATGACTACATCCCTTACCCCCGGATTGAGGATGTAAGTCCACGAAAACACACACCAACACTTCTAAACACACAAGAGCACAAATTAAAGATTAAGCCTCGTTCTATGTACTCTATATTATTTTGTTCTTGTATTAGCAATTTAACACAAGAGTTTTCATTATGCTCAAGTGTTTTAGGGCTGAAAGGAACAGATTGCCTCTATTTATTATACCGCTCTTTGGAATACTTGATTCTGATTGGTTAATCACTGCATGTGGATGTTTATATAATGATTGCTAAACTGTTGTGTCTAGGAACAAATCTCATACACTGTGCTATTTAATTTTCCATAATTTTGTAGGTAGCCAGCCATAATAGTAAGATAAATTTATAGTAAGTAAATGAGTTGCTGATCTGTAGGGTTTGTGACCTCTCTGACCTTTTATTGGTTCATATTTGTTGTCTAGGTCCTAGAGAAGGGTGGTCCCTACCCTCAGGTCATTTTACCTCAGTTTGGTGGATACTGGATTGAGGATCCCGAGGCTCCAGTTGGGACGCCCACGTCCTCAGACAGCAGCTTCTGTGAGGAGGATGATGATGGTCTGAGTCCCGGTGGAGGAGGAGGCTTCGGTTACAGGCTGGAGTGTAACAGCATCTCACGGGCTTATCGCAAACATTTTCTGGGCAAGGTGAGGATTCATTTGTTAATGCTGACAGCATGTGTAATTTCCATACTGTAAGTTCACAGGGCCAAAAGTATCCCCAGCACATGCCGTTTTAGCTGAAAGTAAGTGTCCTGTCTGAGGTAATATTTCATGTGCCTGTAGCTTATTCACTCACATAACACTTGGATATGAGGTGTGATGGCGCCTCTTTGAACAAACTGTTTGTTTGCCACTTTTTGGTATCAGTTGTGTGTCACAGAGAGCCTGACTGGAACGACACAGATCCACACTTGAGTGATAAAAATGCAAACTCGGTCTATTGGAAAATGAACCTCTCCGTATCGAAATAAGTGAGGAATGAAGCTGTGAAATGACGCCTGTGTAAACACTTTTTTCTTTCTCAGGAGCACATGAACTATTACTGCACAGCCAGCAGTATGGGACACCTCATCATGTCTCTGAAGTATGAGGAGGCAGATGGACAGGAGTCTCTCCGCATCATGCTCAGGTGACATGTCTAGCACATATTGAAACTCTGGTTTAGTCATTGCTAGGTAGGCCTATGTTGTCAGACAGCTAAGTGTTTGTTTTGTCATTTTCTAGATCAAAAACAAAAACCCTTCATGAGCGAATCCCACTTGAAGGCCTCCTGCAGCTACCCAGCGTACCACAGCTAGCCAAGGTGAAATACAGAACCAGACAAAAGTCTTCAAAGCTATTAAAGTCCACTTCCAGAACAAAAATTGACAGATAATGTACTCACCCATTGTCATCCAAGATGTTCATATCTTTCTTTCTTCAGTCGTAAGAAAATACGAATGGAGTTTTTCGAGATACCCTAACTGTCTTGAGCCAGAATACACAGAGTTCAAGGAGAGCAAGACAAGACAAGCGTTTGAGATTAAAAATTATTTAAATTGTATTTTTTTTTATTGAAAATAACCAATTGTTTCGCTAGATAAGACCCTTCTTCCTCGGTTGGGATCGTTTACAACTGCGTTTGGGATCATTTGAAGCCGTATTTAAACTGCATTTTGGAAGTTCAAACTTGGGGCACCATATCAGTTCATTATATGGAGAAAAATCCTGAAATGTTTTCCTTAAAAAAACATAATTTCTTTACAGTTGAAAAAAGACATGAACATCTTGGATGACAAGGGGGTGAGTACATTATCTGTAAATTTTTGTTCTAGAAGTGGACTTCTCCTTTAAATACACAAATAAGAATGATTCGGCGACCAAACACATCAAAACGGTCTTTGTCATTTTCTAAATAATTTTATGAGGTGCCACCTAGGATGCTTTAAAGGAGCCCATGGCTGCTTTTCCTTTACTATCTGCTACAACTCAGCCATTGAAAATAAATAAATTAATTTATTATTTTGTAAAAGATTTGTCTACAAAACCCATTTGAAGCGATTAAGTGTGACATTTCAATGAAACAGTCTTTAGGATCATAAGAAACATGTGACTTAAAGGGTAAGTTCACACAAAAATTAAAATTCTGTCATTAATTACTCACCCTCATGTCATTCCAAACCCGTAAGACCTTCGTTCATCTTTGGAACACAAATTAAAATATTTTGGATGAAATCCAAGATCTTTTTGACCCTGAACAGACAGCAACAAAACTGACACAACCTTAATTTTATGAAGCTAAAAGAATACTTTTTGTGTGCACAGAAAAAAAACAGTGTTCGTACAAGGTGCTTAAAGTGCTTGAAGTACTTGAATTTCACTTGAAATGTAAGGCCTGGAAAACCTTGAAAATAACAATATTCCTGAAGAGGTACTTGAAAGTGCTTTAATTATTTCAATGAAATGTATCTATTAAATAAGTGTTTAATTTTGTCAGTAAGCACATAACTTTTAACATAAAATTCACGCAATTAAAAAAAAATACATTTTTTGTTTATTTAAATTAATGTCATAATACTAGCAAGCTAAACCAGTAGTAGTACTGAAAATGTTGTGTATACATGGCTGAAGACATGAAATGAGGAACAGAGGAACCGAATCAATTGAATCATTTGTGCTGGAACCGCTCTGATTGATTCAAACTCGTGACTTCAGTCATTCATTTCAAGCGATTTACTAGCAAAAGCCAGATCAGAAGATGATTCACTGTTTCGGGGCGCTTCAATCAGATTGCGTATCGCGAATCATTTGTTTCAGATCAGGACTTCAAATTGCATATTGTGAATAATTTCATTTATTTCGGGACTCACAAGCAAGCTTGTGAATCATTTGACTTTGATCGGGACTTTAAATTGCGTATCGTGAATCATTTGTTTTAGATCGGAACTTCGCATATCACAAATCATTTGATTCAGATCGGGACTTTATGCGTATTTAGACCGAAACAGGTTCGTGAATCATTTCACGAATTGCATGATTCAGAAAAAATGATTCGTTATACGCATTTTGAAGTCCTGATCTAAATCAAATGATTCACGATACACAAGTTCCGGTCTAAGTCAAATGATGATGTGAAATGATGGTTCGCGAATCATTATTCAGATCGGGACTTCAAAGCGTGGATCGCGAATCATTTGATTCAGTTTGGGACTTAGAAACAGGTATGATACCAGGATTCAAAAATTATCCAGTCGAAGGCATCTTAATAGCCTTCAATCGCATCATGTACACTACCAGTCAAAAGTTTTTGAACAGTAAGATTTTTAATGTTTTTAAAGAAGTCTCTTCTGCTCACCAAGCCTGCATTTATTTGATCCAAAGATGGCAAAAACAGTAAAATTCTGAAATATTTTTACTATTTAAAATAACTGTTTTCTATTTTAATATATTTTAAAATGTAATTTAGTTATGTAATTATTAAAGCTGAATTTTTAGCATTTTAAAATATATTCAAATAGAAAGCAGTTACTTTAAATAGTAAAAATATTTCACAGTATTACTGCTTTTGCTGTGTTTTGGATCAAATAAATGCAGTCTTGGTGAGCAGAAGTGACTTCTTTAAAAAAACAAAAAATCTTACTGTTCAAAAACTTTTGACTGGTAGTGTAGGTCAGCAGTTGTGCACTTTTAAAGTATACAAGGACACAAACTCTCAAAATAGTCTCTTTTGCAAAGTCTCTCAAGACTTCAAGTACAGACCTCTTTTGACCTTCCCTTAATCCACTCGAAAGATGCGAGATGTTCACATCAGATGTGTCCTGTGTGTTTCAGCTGCTCTGCGACGACGTCACGGGTCTGAAGTTCAACCCCGTCCTCTACCCTAGGGTGAGCATTTCTGTGTTTCTCAGTCCATCTGTGACTTACCTACTCCAGGCATCGGGTGAAATAGGGCTGGGCTTTGCTCCGTTTCACCCTAGTACCCAAGTCATCTGAATTAATATGTTCCCGTGCTCCAGGGGAGTCACAAATCCATCTGCTTTACACTGCCTGGTTTGTCTGAAGCATATAGTGTGTTTGAGAGGAGCCTTGACCATCTCAAGGCTTTGCATGGTCTGTCAGGCATGGCAAACACAAACGCCTGAATTATGGAAAGGCACTGACACACATATTTACCCCTGCGGGTGCCTTCGCTCACTTTCCGTTTTCTCTCGCCCAAGGCCTCACAACTGATCGTCAGTTTTGATGAGCACGAAGTGAACAACACTTTCAAGTTTGGAATCATTTATCAGAAGTTTGGTCAGGTGAGAGTCTTGAGTCTTCAATTATTGTCTTCATTCTGCATACTCTTACTGAAAATCTGTCAACTGGTGTTGTCTCTTCACATCAGACGACAGAGGAAGAGCTGTTCGGGAACAATGAGGAGACGCCAGCCTTTACTGAATTCCTCAGTGTTTTAGGAGACAATATTGAACTGCAGGATTTTAAAGGGTGAGAGATGGAGATTAATCTCTGAAAACTGCTGCCAGGGGTCACCTGCGTGCACATAAAGGGCCGTTTTAATATTAAACAATATTCAAAGAATCCATTTGTGAATAATTTATTTCATTTTCTCATTGTGAGTGATTTTGACTGGAGGTCTGCTCGCGGTAATCAGATTGAGCTGCCTAAGCAGCGCTTCTGCAGAACTAATTTGTCTGGTGTGTGTGTGTGATATTGTGCTGCTCAGGTTCAGAGGTGGTCTGGATGTGTCTCACGGGCAGACGGGATCGGAGTCTGTCTATACCACGTTCCGTCAGAGAGAAATCATGTTTCACGTTTCCACAAAACTCCCTTTTACAGAAGGAGACATTCAGCAGGTGGGCTAAAAAAATTCAGATGATTTTTTTTTTAAGATTAATCATTTAAATATATATTTTTTTCAAATATTATTTCATTTTAAATCTTTTAAATCAAATTAATGTATAATATTTAAATACTATGTAATTATTATAATTATTTATTTTTTAATAATATTTCTTATCTTTATTTTTTCATAGATTTAATACACTCTTTATATCTTCACATGTGTCTTCCAAATCTAAATTACTGTAATGGACAAAACAAACAAATAAATAAATAAAACGTTCCTGATTGCAGTTCTGAACACTTTATTTTACACTGTAATAATATATCACAATATTTTTACAAAATCATAATATTATTTTTTATATAATATATATATTTTTAAATAAATGTATTAAAAATAAAATGTATTTATTAATATTATTATTATTATTATTTTGTGCTAACCCTAAACCTTATGGTAAAGACATAAATAATGAAAGTTATGTAGATGAAATGAAAATTGGGGAGAAATGTTAATATATTATGTTTAAATATTATTTAAACATTTATTTATTGTAATTATTTTTTGTAATTATTTGTTTTTTTTATAATATTTTCTATTTTGTTTTTTTTGTGAAGGATTTTATACACTCTTGATATTAATGTTTCTCTCTAAAATCAACAAGAAAAAAATATTTTCTTAACTTTTTCTTTACAAATTACAAATTCTTCACAAATTACTGTAATGGACTAGATAAATAAATACATTTTCCTGACTGCAGTTCTGTTTTTGTTAATTAATCAGGATTAGTTAAAGAATAAATTAAAGATACTACCATGATGTATAAAATACTTTACAGTGCAAATATTTTATAGTAATTATTTATTTATTATTAATTAATTATGGAGATGAATTGAAAATTGTGGAGAAATCTAGTTAATGACATTCACATTGCTAAAAATATAATTGTCTTAAAATATAAATATAAATAAAAGTAAAAAATATTTTTGAGATATATATAATTTTATTATTATTAAATTATGGAGATTAAGTGAAAATTGTGGAGAAATCTAATTAATATAAAATAAACATACATATATATATATATATATATATAGATAGATAGATAGATAGATAGATAGATAGATAGATAGATACAGACACACATTATAAATATATATAAAAATATTTGTACTTTTATTTTATATTTATATTTTAAGACAACTATATTTTTTGCAATGTGAATTTCATTAACTAGATTTCTCTGTAATTTTTATTTTATCTTCATAATATAATAAAAATTAATAATAATAAAAATAAAACAAAATAAAACAAAAAAGTATATATAATTATATATGTACATATATTTGTGTGTCCTGTATGTTTATCTTCTCTGAAATGTGTTGCCAAATAATAATAAATATTTTCCTCTTGTGTCATATTCTCTCAGCTCCAGAGGAAGAGACACATTGGCAACGACATTGTTGCAGCCGTCTTCCAGGAAGAGCCCACACCATTCGTTCCCGATATGATCGCATCCAACTTCCTTCATGCTTACGTGTTAGTGCAGGCGGAAAACCCCTGCACTGATCACACCACGTACAAGGTTTGTCAAACACCTCAATGAATTACTCCACCAACCCTATCAATTCCACTGATCTGAGATATCGATCGGCATTCACAGGTGTCCGTCACAGCGCGAGAGGATGTCCCTCCGTTCGGCCCCCCTCTCCCAAACCCTGCGGTCTTTAAAAAGGTAATACAGATGAATTGTTTTTATTAAATGTTGTAGATGATGATTTGTATCATAAGATAATGGAGATCAACTCTTCCTCAGGGCCCTGAGTTCCGGGAATTTCTCCTGACAAAATTAATCAACGCAGAAAACGCATGCTGCAAGTCAGACAAGTTCGCCAAACTAGAGGTGAGGAAAAAAATCCTGAGATAAAGGATACCCTATAGTATAAACAATTCATTTAAATGAATAATTACCCAAAATATTAATATTCTGTCATTGTTTACTAATGAATTTTCATTTTGGGGTGAACTATCGCTTTAATTAGTCTAACTGCATCATTGTCTGTCGTTCTGTCTGTATGTGTGTGTGTGTGTGTGTGTGTTTGACAGGAGAGGACACGGGCAGCACTGTTAGATAACCTTCACGATGAACTGCACAGACAGACGCAAGCCACAGTAGGACTGGGCTCTGCTACAGATGAAGAAAAGCTAGAAAATGGAGGTCATGGAGGGCTGCTGGAGTCTTTTAAGGTGAGACGTCTTGTCCTTGAGCACTTGAAAAACCCAGAAAGAAAAATATTTTACTGAATGATCTTTGGATTTGTTCTATTCAGACAGGAACTTTCGATTTCCTCTCAAATATACACTACCAGTCAAAAGTTTTTGAACAGTAAGATTTTTCGTGTTTCTTTTTAGTGATCCAAAATACAGCAAAAGCAGTAAAATTGTGAAATATTTGTACTATTTAAAATACCTGCTTTCTATTTTAATATATTTTAAAATGTAATTTATTCCTGTGATCAGAGCTACATTTTCAGCATTCATACTCCAGTCTTTAGTGTCACATGATCCTTCAGAACTCGTTGTAATATGCTAATTTGCTGTTCAGTTTTTTTATTATTATTTTTATTATCAATATTTAAAACAGTACATTTTTCAGGATTCTTTGATAAATAAAAATACTTAAAGATCATCATTTATCTGAAATAAAAAGCTTTTGTAACATTATACACTATACCATTCAAATGCGTGGAGTCAGTTTTTTGGGGGGGAAAGAAATTATAGAAATTGATAGTTTTATTAGGATACTTTAAATTGATCAAGATGATAAACGCATTTATAATGTTACAGAAGATTTCTATTTCAGATAAATGCTGTTCTTCTGAACTTTTTTATCAAAGAAACCTATATATGTTTTCAACATATTAATAATACATTTTTTTTTGTTTTGAGCAGCAAATCTGAATATCAGAATGATTTCTGAAGGATCATGTGACGTAATGATGCTAAAAATATAGCAGTTATTTTAAATAGTAAATATATTTAATTTTTTTTCTGTTTTTGCTGTTCTTTGGATCAAATAAATGCAGGCTTGGTGAGAAGAAAAGACTTCTTTAAAGGACATTAAAAATCTTAACTTCTGACTTTTTAGTGTAAAATTACTACCAAGCTTCTTTTTTTTTTTTTTTTTTTGGTGGTCAGTAAGATTTTTTTTAAAGAAATTAATGATTTTATTCAGCAAAGATTCGTGAAATTGATAAAAAAAAAAAAAAAGTGACGGTAAACACAAACTTAATTTGAAATATCTTTTTAATGAAATAAATGCTGCCATAGTAAGCATAAAAGACTTCTTTAAAAAGCAAAACCTTTTGAACAGTAATGCATAGACACCGTAGGACACAAAAAACATTTCCTGTTTATCTGTCTGTCTGTCTGTCTGTCTGTATGTTTGCATGCGATTTTCTTTGCGTGGATATTAAAATGTATGAAACTGAGCTGCTCTGGACTAAGCTCTCAGAAGGCCTGTGTGTGTGTTAGTAACCATATGCATGATTTTACTGTGTGGGTATTTTCAGGCAGGGTGGAGGTGTGTGTGGGGCAGTTTGCATACACACACATATACCGCAGTGCTGATTTGTGTAGCAGCCGTGACTGTGTATCATTACCAAGCTGAACTGATGCAGATGACCAGTGCACATGAA
>JAHKKF010479076.1:0-10855 GCA_019740295.1 Labeo calbasu | reverse complement strand
CATTAGCTACATTTAAATCTAGACTCAAAACTCATCTGTTTAGCTGTGCATTTACTGAATGAGCACTGTGCTTCGTCCGAACTGACTGCATTATGTATGATCATTTTCTGTTTTTAAATGTCTTAAACTTATTTTAAATCAATTTTTAAATCATTTTTAAATCATTATATCAATCAGTTTTTACATTTTACATTTTTTGTTTTATTCTTATGATCATTGTTTTTATGATTGTTCTACTTCCTTTTTTGTGATTGTTTTTATTGTTTTTATGATTATTCTACTTCCTTTTATGTAAAGCACTTTGAATTACCTCTGTGTATGAAATGTGCTATATAAATAAACTTAACTTGCCTTGCCTTGCCTTGCTTTTCTTCAAAAATGCTTAAATTTGTGTTCTGAAGATGAATGAAGATATTACAGGTTTGGAATGACATGAGGGTGAATAATTAATGCCAGAATTAAAATGTTTGGGTTAACTAACCCTTTAAGAGTGGAACTACTTCAGATCTTTTCTTCTTGTCCTGCAGCTGTGAATCAGTGAATTATGATGGCATCTGTTGAAGAGCTGCTTCTGAACTCCCTGGAGGAGCTAGTCAAAGACGATCTGAAGAAGTTTCAGTGGCACTTAAAGAAACATAAGTGTATATCAGCGTCTGAAATGGAAAATGCAGATCGGTTAAATACAGTGGATAAGCTGGTGGCGTGTTTTGGACCAGAAAAGGCTGTGAAGATCACGGTAGGCATCCTGAGGAAGATGAACCAGAACGATCTGGCCGAGCAGCTGGAGAATGAATACAGACAAGGTAACATTTAAAGGTGCATTAAGACATCTTTAGAATTTACTTACAGGGATTAAAGCAAAAAATATATACATATATATATATATATATATATATATATTGACCGAAATTTTTCCCTAGGCCAAACCCCATTCCACAGCCATGCCTGTCACACACCCAGGTTAAGAGCAGGGTTTTTTTCTTGTTATTAGGAGTGCTTGTCCTCCTACCTTAAAAAAAATTAGCATCACCTTCTAATCAATAATAAAAAAAAATTCTGATCAGAAATTCAGCCTTCCTAATATGAGGTAATATTTGACTCTTTAAAGTGATTTACAGGGGCATTTTCTTTTTACCTTTGTAATGGCATTTTTCAAATTTTATTCAAAGTGTGTCATCATCTATGTCATTCAGAAATGTATGTTTACACGCTTTTTAAAATTTCTAATTTAAACAATATAATAAGAAGTGGTAATGTCAAATGAAACAAATCATCTAAATCTGGTAATTCTCAATAAGCACTTTTGTAGATGTCTGACAGAAATATAGTCAGTCTGGATAATAATGAGTGAAGCTGGTGGTTCTAAGGCTGTGTAAGTCAGTGGTATGTTTAAGAATATTCTTTTATAAAAAACTGTTAGCTGGGCGTGCACTCATACTGTGAGCTCACCATGTGTACGGTTTACATTTTAGGACATCTTCAGACCTCAATCATACAACGAAAAGGCATCATGCCTCAGACTAAAAGGCTTAAGTCACAGTACAAAATGGCATCGTGCATTAGACTGAAAGGCTTCAGGTCTCAGAAAAACGTCAGGTGTCAGGTGTTTGTGGCAGAATTAAAAAATGTGTGTGACTGAAAAAACAAGGATTTTTTTTTTATGCATTACGGCCGAGCGGAAGGAGTAGTAAATTATCCGGAAGTGGAGAGGTGTATTTAAGGTGGAGCTGCACGAGAGAGCGGCAGGATTGAGCAAAGCAATGCAGGTTACCTGAATTGAAAATAAACGCCATTGCTGCATGGTGGAGACCTTGCTGTGTTTGGGTCGAGTGAATCATTTTAAGCCCGGGTTGCTGAGCGATCATTTTGGTGTGCGTGCTGCACCTCTGAACACCGCCTGCAGAGCAAAACGAGTCTCTGATACTGACGAAGGCAAGCGGGATCGTAAGGTGAATTCCTTTTCCACAGCACTTACAAGTTATATGTTAAGAAAAATTTCCTCCCCTGCCATTAGCGGCCAGCAATCCGCACGTACTACACACACACACTTTCTGCCTCACACAAACAACACAAACGTACACAAACATTGATGCACACACTTTCACAAATCACGTAATTCTTTTTGTTTATTTGTATTTTCTACAAATACAATTTGAAGTGATTGAAAAAAAAATTATTAAGAATGCTCTATTTAATGTGTTTTTCTTTGTTTCTTTTGCTTTCTTTTGTTACTACTTTCTACCCCTATTGTTGATCGTAAGGGAGTGTTGAATCGGCTGAGGTTTTTCACGCCCATTTTTCAAGTTTCAGTGTTTTCTTTTATGGACTACAAAAAAAAAAGGAAAAGACTATTTTTTTTGTTTTGTTTTTTTTTTTTATTTTGTGAAAATGTGAACAAAAGAACGGTTTTTGTTTAACTCCATAATAATTGTTGAAAATATCACTGTGAAATTGTGAAAAGTTGCATTTAAACCTAAAGACATAGAATGTAAAGTTTTCTCTTTTTCTTCTTCTTTTTTTTTTTTTTTTTAAATACATCTTTGAACTTGAACATATTTTTGTGTGGGAATTTCATTCAAATTATTTTTTTGTACCGGTGGCTTAAAGAGCTATTCTGGGTAAGGAAAAAAATGACATTTGACAAGATTTAGCTTGTCTGGTGCCCGAACTGTTGTTAATTTGTCTAATTTTTGAATATATAGTTCAATAAATAAATAGTCATTTTGTTAATAAATTAGTAGAAATTTTCTTAGTGCCCGCCACCGCTACCGTATGACTGAAATGCACCAGCAAAAGCTCTTTTAATGCTGATCACAGTTGAAAGTCAAATGGCTTTACATGCCATTAAGATGGTGATTAGCTAAACCAGATTGAGTTTACAAGGTATTTTTTAGAAGGGAGGTGATCCTTTTTCCACCTCAGCGATTTTGTTTTTTATTTTTTTTATTTTTATTCCTGACATGTTGGTGTTATGTCTTTCACTTGAACGTTATAAGGTGCACAAAGCTAGATAAAACAACGCTGCAAAGCAAGAAAATGTGATTATTTAAAAAGGAGGGGGTGATTGTAAACACTGTTGCAGTACACGAGGGATATGAACATATTAGAAGATTAGTTTTTGTCACGTGTTTGGTAGTTGCTTTTATAATGGGGATCAAAGACCAGGTTAGAATTTTCATGTAGGTTTTATTGTGAATTTATTGAAAATACAGTCAATTATCCTTTTTTTTCTCTACCTTAAAGGCTTAACATCAGAGGACAGTAAAGCTTCTCATTGTGATTACAAAGAAATCTGCCTCAGACTGAAGAACAAATTAATAGAGGACTTTACACGGATATTGGTCGGTAATTCACATAAGGGTCATCAGGAATACCTGAATGATATTTACACTGATCTATATGTAGTGAAGAATGAGACTGGAGGAAGAGTGAATGAGCATGAGGTGAAACAAATCGAATCAAGTCACAACCACTTTACTACCACAGACACGCCAATCCAGTGCAACGACATATTCAAAGTGCAGGATATGGGTCGACAAAACAAAAAAGTGCTGACGCTGGGAATCGCAGGGGTGGGAAAGACAGTCTCCGTCAATAAATTCATTCTTGACTGGGCTGAAGGAAAGGAAAATCCGGAAATAGTCTTTGTTTTTCCACTCCCATTCCGTAGACTGAATTTGATTAAAGAAGAGTACAGTCTCATGGAACTACTTCACAAATACTGCTTCAGTGGTCTTAAGGAACTGACCTCTCTTCCTGAAGAAGACGGTAAGGTCATGTTCATCTTTGATGGGCTGGATGAATGTCGCTTCCATTTGAGCTTTAAAGAGGATGACAGCTTTACAGATATTAACAAAAAAGCAACAGTGGGTAAGATAGTTACATCCCTGATCAAGAGACATCTGGTTTCCTCTGCTCTCATCTGGATCACATCCAGACCAGCAGCGGCAGGCCTGATACCCCGAGACTACATTGATCAGGTGACTGAGGTGCGAGGATTCAATGATGAGCAGAAAGAGCAATACTTCATCAAAAACAGCAGTCCTGAGGTTGCTGGACACATCATTCATCACATCAGGAAATCCAGGAGTCTGTACATCATGTGCCACATCCCTGTCTTCTGCTGGATCTCTCTCACTGTTCTTAAGAGTCAGCTGGCTGGAGATAGCAATGACAAAACACCCACAACTCTCACAGGGATGTACACAAACTTCTTACTTATTCAGCAACAACAGATGAAAAAAAAATACAATGATGATCCTGACAATAAAGTCAAAGCCTGGTCTTTTGAACAGATTATTTCGAAGCTTGGGAAACTGGCCATTCAACAGCTGGAGAAAGAAAATCTGATTTTCTACAAAGAAGATCTTCAGCAATGTGGACTAAATGTCAATGAAGGATCTGTGTTTTCTGGGTTGTGCACTGAAATCTTTCAGGAGGAAAAGGCTGTTTCTGCAAGAAATGTTTACAGCTTTATACATCTCAGCATCCAGGAATTCCTTGCTGCTCTCTATGTGGGTTTCATTAGCAAAGATGACACTGTAAAACTATTTTTTCCATCCTGGGCAGACAGATTTGTTTGGAAAGTGTCCAAAATGCAACTGTTTCAGCTTCATAAAGCTGCAGTCAACAAGGCTTTACAAAGCAAGAATGGACACCTGGACCTTTTCCTCCAGTTCCTCCTGGGTCTCTCACTGGATTCCAATCAGAGTGACCTGAAGGAACTACTGCCCGGACTGGAGCTGAAAACAGTGAACATCAAAGACACTGCTGACTATATCAAACAGAAAATAGAGATGGAGGAATCAACAGAGAGGACCATCAATCTGTTCCATTGTCTGAATGAACTAAAAGATGACTTTGTGGAGGAAATCCAAAAGAATCTGAGCTCAGGAAATCTTTCAGCACAGAATCTTTCCTCTGCTCAGTGGTCGGGTCTGGTGTTTGTGCTCCAGATGTCAGAAGAAACCCAAGAGATGTTTGAACTGCAGAAATACAGAAGATCTGATGAAGCACTGATGAGACTGCTGCCAGTCATCAAAAACACCAGAAGAGCACTGTAAGAGTCTTCTTAACATTCATTTATATACACTTTTAGTCAGTTGAATACAATAATCAATAATCACTGAACATATAATTTATAATACAAACTGTAAAATAATTGCCAGGAATTTACAGGATTAAAGACAATTATGTAAGGGATAATCAATAATTTAAAGAATTTTAAATGCATGACGCAGAGGCAAAGAACCAACCGTCACAAAGAGGAGGTTATCTCCGCGAAGTGCATTTAAAGTCATTTAATGACTCATGATTATCCCGCTTATTCCATGGTCATTTTCCAAGTTATAGACAACTTAAAAATATAAAAATAATTGGAAAATATTGTAAAATATTTGACCTAATTAGTTCATGTTACATCTAACATTCTGCCCACTTCAAATCAGACAAAGAGATGAAATAGTGCCACAGCAAACAAGCCCAACATTAAATGAACTCTCCTGGGAGTCTGAGTCCATACTAAAGAGTGTTACAATCAACACTGAAGCAGTGTTAAAGTTAATTAGATAATTAAGTGATTCATTGAGAGATTATTGAAGACACCTTATGTTAATAAGCAGAATCACCAAAAGGAGAAATCAAAATGTTATGTCACCGTTATAGTGGTCAGTGTTTACTTAGTTGGGCTCTTGGCCCTTAACTTTTTAGAATTAGATTTTAATTGGTTGCTATAATTGAGTTACTACAGCCAGACAAACCAGAGGAAATATGATTATGTGGTGTTGATTATGCTTTGGCATAATCATTATGTAATGACCTGGAATATACTGTGTTTTCAAATGAATATTTTGGTTATCTCATTAACTTCAACACTGCTTCAGTGTTTATATGTGTCCACACTCAGAGTGTTACAGAGTGTTAAATTAACATTGGGGATTTTGCTGTGTATGGTTTTAGCTTTTCTTTAACTACATCCCTATAGCCATTGTTTTTTGGTTGGTTTTTCTACACAGGCTGCAGTACTGTAACCTCACTGGTCAGTCTTGTAAGAGCTTGTCATCAGCTCTACAGTCCTCAACCTCCTGTCTGAGAGAGCTGGACCTGAGTAACAATGACCTGCAGGATTCAGGAGTGAAGCTGCTTTCTGGTGGACTGAAGAGTCCAAACTGTCAGCTGGAGATACTGAGGTACAGTGTTTACCATAAAATAATTAACAAAAAGTTATCATAATGAATGACTTTTAACTCTTTAATTTCACCCCTAAAAGGGGGCAGTAATGGTCTAATGGTTAGAGGGTCAGACCTCAGGTCCGGGAGGGATTGTCAGTGGGGGGGGTGAATAACCAGCGCTTAATTTATACTCCAGTACATTTCCACTAAAACTTTTGTCACCGAAACTACAGATAATAAGATCCACTGCACAGATGTCTGTAAGAGGGATGTCTGAACTGTTCCTGTGTCTGTTTATAGATTGTCTGGATGTATGGTGACAAAGGAAGGCTGTGGTTATCTGTCTTCAGCACTGAGTTCAAACCCCACACACCTGAGAGAGCTGGATCTGAGCTACAATCACCCAGGAGGTTTTGGAATCAAGCTGCTCTCTGAAAAACTGGAGGATCCAAATTGCACACTGGACAAACTCAAGTATGTTGACCAGGAAGAGTTCATATATATTTATACTGAAAATATATATTTTTCTTCTGTAAGGGGCCGTAAGCTGAATTTTATTTGGGTGCCCCTTCCCAGATAGCAACATAGTGTCGGCCCACATCTGGCACATGTGGAATCATCTTATAGGAGTCAGAAAATCTGTGTATATTAAATATGGAGTCATCTCAGCCTTAATAATCATATTAAAAAGTAGAATCACTTAAGAAAAGAAGAGAACAGAAACACAACAACTGACTGCAGCCACAGTCTTAGATGAAATCAACTGAAGATTAAATACATTAAATCTCTGAAAATCTCAGCAGAGGAGGATTAAACAACTCCACACACAGTATCATCAGCCACAGCCACTGACTTTATTTCTGTTAGAGGTCTGCAGAAATTCTTTTCTGAGGATTAACAGGGGTTTAAATCTGTTTTATTAAGTCACCATAATGGTGATTATGTGTGTCCATTAGTTGAGCTGATTAACTCTCAGCAGTGGTGACAAAATATTCAGATAGTCATCTGGACATCACAGAAGGCTACTAAAATACTAATAATTATTTTTTGAATTTAGTACATATATATAATACATTTTTGTTGTCACCATTGTTGAGGTTCATGTGTTGATTTATGATAACAAGTGTATTATTAGCACAGCGGCTTCTAGTAAAACAACATTATTGATTCAGGCCATTTCATTATGATAGTAGAACCATCAATAGCTTTACCTCATTTTATCTTTATTTGCTACTGCGAATGTGTTTGACAAACACACCATCATAACAGCCAACAAACTTATTTAAAAAGAGTTATAAGCCCAAGTAATGGAAACACTAATTATTATTAGACATAAATAAAATGGTTAATAATAAGTGAAGCTGGTAATGCTGTTTGTGGAGTTGTTTAATCCTCCTATGCTGAGATCTTCAGATATTGTCTTTTATCTTCAGTTGATTTCATCTAAGGCTGTGGCTGCAGTCAGTTGTTGTGTTTTTGTTTGTCTCTTTTTTTCAGTTCTCTTCTTTCATTCAGTAATTCGGCTTGTTAAGGCTGCAAATACTACATATTTAATATATACAGATTTTGTGACAGAGGACCTCCGTAGCTCCCACCAGAGGTCTCCAAAACCAGAGGTTTGATAACCATATCGCACTTCATATCCCATAAACCCGGTGCTGGGCACTATTCACCTGTGACACCTGACCCTGCTTAACCTTGCTATTTATAGTATCTCCTTTCACTATCTCTTTGCGAAATCTTGTTTTACTCCGGTGAACATTTCTGCACGTTTTCCCTTGTGATTATTGAACTGCCTTTTGTTGTTACCTTGCTTGCCTATCGACTACGAACTTTGCCACCTGTCTCACAGACTCTTGCTTTGGTTTTTGGACTTATGATATTGTTGCCGCCCGCACTGACTTCACACTTGTTTTTGACCACGAATCTGTTTGCTCTGCTATATTGTCTTGCCTGTGTTTTGACCCCACCCTGTACGACCACGAACTTAATAAAACTGCAAATGGATCCCCATCGTAGTGAATCATTAGACAGATAAGGTTCAGTTGTGGTTTATTTCTTTGCTCTTGGATGACACGTGGCATTGCTATAGCCTGCTTTTGGCCCAGATCTGGAAAACAGGGGCCTCATTTAAAAAATGTTGTGCAGAACCCATCTTAAATTTGATCTTGCTATCATTTGGCAAATATTTCCAAAAACCTGCAGTACTCCGACAAGAGAAAGTGCGTACATCTGCTCGGACCCTGGCACTTTTTCACGTCAAAGCCAGTTTTTACAAACATGAGCGTAAGTGTGGATTTAAATGTACACACGATCAAATCTGAGCATACGCACACTTTATAAATGAGGGCCCAGGAGTGGTCCGCCCAGGTGCTATCATTCCATGTCACATAATGACCAGATTATCATTCCACATGTGCCAGATGTGGGTCGGATCTGGGCCGACACTATGGTGCTATCTGGGTATATAATGCTAAAATGTATTACAATTTACTAAATACAAAATACAATTTACTAAATACAAAATACTACATTTTACTGCAATATTTACTGCAATTTATGAACTCTCTATAGTCAATACTACAGTATGCTGTAGTATAAGTTAAAGTGTAGTATACTATAAATTACTACAGTTTAGTATAATTTACTACAATTTACAATAGTAAATACTACAGTTTACTAGAGTATTCTTTCATGTGGGTAGCATGTTGCTAGCATCTAAAATATTGCAAATATGTTCAAAGCATGTTTTACATGTCATTTTATAATTTTCATAGTTATTTGAAAGCCAAGATCATAAATTATGATTAATAGTTTAAAATATAATCTGAATTTGTTTTTGTTGACTGACTGAATGTGACTCTGTGTGTTTTATAGTGTGGATCATGGAGGAGAATCCAGAATTACAGCAGGACTACACAAATGTATGTCTAACACAAACACACACACACACACGCGACACAAATTAGTTTAAAAGATAATACAGAATGTTTTATAGAATAATAAAGTCCCTATAGTATGAACCGAACTTACACCAACCCTGCACTGTAAAACATGAAAGTTAGGTTAACTCAAACCGTTTGGTTTTAAATTTCAGTCCTCACATATCCCCCGCTCTGCATATTTTGCACGTCTCTCTTTGTTAACTTTCTAGGTGGGGTGCCACATCCAACATACATTATTTAGCATACATCCTGACATGATTTATCGCAGTATAACAAAAGGAAAAGTATTAAAACTTGAACATTTTAAATAAAGATAATTGGGTAACAATTTTTTATGAAGCCCCTATTTATAATACATTATAATGGTATTTCTAAGGCATTATAATGAATGCATAATGCATCATCTCATGAATAATCATAACAATTATAATACATTATAATAGCTGACTATTTGAGGTTATAACTTTCAAGATTATGATTATTTATAACACACAATGGACAGCATATAAAATCTACTTATAATCTACTTTTAATAATGGACTATATCATATTACATTTATTTTTTACATTATATAATACGTTTTATTTTGATGGTCCCTCTAGTCTATTGACAATAAGCAATTTTCCAACTACATGTCAACTAACATTCCTTAGTGGTTCTCTGGTTCCCAAGCAGAGGCCCCCCAACACTGCATGTTTTTCATGTCTCTTTAATCAAACACACCTGATTCAGATAATTGGCTCATTAGTATAGACTCTAAGACCTGAAATGGGTGTGTCAGACAAAGAGAGATGCAAAATGTGCAGTGTTGGGGGGCCTCCAGGAACATGGTTAGGATCCACTCCTTAAGAGTACTAGCAGATTTAGGTTAAAGTTAGGCTAGGTAGCAGGTTCATGTTTTTGCAAAGTTACTTATAATCAGTTTGTCTTTTTGGGGAACCATCAAAATACATTGTTAGCATATATTTAGCATACTAATAATAATAATAATAACTGCTAGCTAACATGTAGTACCATCAAAATGATGAAACTGATAATACACATGTGTCATATTACACATTCATCTGATCTGATATCTGATCTTATGGCTCTTTGAGAAATATTATTATTATTATTATTATTATTATTATTATTATTACTTGTAAGTGGTCTTTGTATGCTTTAAGTAAAGTGACATGCGTAACATGGCAAGATGTGAGACTTATAATACATTATATCTATGAGGAGGTAATCATACTCTTAAAAGCTATAACCACAAATAAGTAAAAATTATAATACATTAAAACTGTTCTTATGAATACTCATGAGACGATACAACATACTATAAGGTTTTTTATAATTGTAACGGACTACCCTTCATCCAGCCACCAGAGGGAGCTCTCTCCAGAATACTAACCACTCACTTCTTCTTTGGTAACTTCCTGTTTGACACCATATTTAAACAGCTCAGTTGCAATCATTCCCCGCGAAGTATTGCCAGTTTACTGCCTTACCAAGCGTTCTTTTTCTCATGTTTTTTGGCTTTATGGTTATGACCCTTGTGCTTGCTACCTGACTACCGTTTTTTGGATTACTGTTCTGTTTTGTTTGCCTGTTTTGGACTGCTTTCCTGTTTGTGTGACCTTGCCTGCCTCTCGATTACGCTCTCGCCTGCCGTTTTGGATTTGTCTGCTTTTTCCTAATAAACCTCCTGCATTTGGATCTACTGCTCTCATGTCGTCTCCTCCGACATCGTCACA
>JAHKKF010479075.1:0-10324 GCA_019740295.1 Labeo calbasu | reverse complement strand
TGTGGAAACACATGAACACTGAGCAGGGTTTGTTTAACACTGGGAAATATTACATCAACTTTACCTGTTTCATTCACATATGAATCACATTAAGTTTAATTGATTTGTTTAAATTAAAACTATGTAATCTAAATGCATGGAAAATTTGTATGTAATTAAATTACATAAAGTTTAAGTTTAGGCTGAAATATTTTTTTGAGTGTGGGCAGGGCTTGTTTGTTTGTTTTTAATATAAAAAGTTATATTTTTGGCAAATCCAAAAGCCCTTTCACACCAAAAGCCTTAGGCTGAAGGAAAAATAAATTCACGTCTGTGCAGTAGATCACAAAAGAAAAAAGTTCAGCACTCTTCAGCAATAACAAAAAAAAGAAAAACTAAATCTTTTATTTTGAGTCATTTTTGCTTATTATTGTGGTTGCATTGGATCATCAAAGGTCAGAAGCAAAAGCACTGGTTAATAAAATGGGATTAAATACATAAAAGATATTTGTATTATTCAACATATTTAATTATTGCAGGTTTGCGTCATATTCTGAGTTGCAATTCACTGTTTTTATTCATTTCGAGGAATACTGAGGAATTTTTGTGAGTGGGATGAATTAATGCATATTCATATTTATTCTAGAACTAAAGTAATCTTACATCTTACTCCCGATTTCTCTCAACATGGGGACAGGAGAGTTGTCAATCAATAAATTGGAAAACAAAGTAACTGACGTTACTTATTTGGAAAATTAGCCCAGACATTTTCTTGTAAATTAAAAAGTAATGCCTTACTTTAGTTACTTGAAAAAAGTAATCGGATTACGTAACTCGCGTTACCCCAAAACTGATGATCATAATGCTTTATAGCAGCTGTCTTGTTTCTGCTATTACATCAGGACACACTCTTCGCATTGGTTTATTTGAAGTGATTTTTTCCCCCAATTTCAGGAGGAGCATCGTGTCAAACCTACAGATAAACCTTTGAATCGCTCAAAGACATTTTTGCACTCACACTACACTCAGTGTAGAAAGAGTTTGCCGTACAAACCAAGTCTTGAGAATCATGTGAGAGTTCAAAGATGTATTAATAATAAATTTCCTGTGACGTTTGTACTGGCTACTGTATACAGGCCACCAGGGCAACATACAGACTTTATTAAAGAATTTGCTGAATTTTCTATCCGAGTTAGTGTTGGCTGCAGATAAAGCCTTAATAGTGGGTGATTTTAACATCCATGTTGATAATGAAAAAGACGCATTGGGATCAGCATTTATAGACATTCTGAACTCTATTGGGGTTAGACAACATGTGTCAGGACCTACTCATTGCCGAAATCATACTCTAGATTTAATATTTTCACACGGAATTGATGTTAATGGCATTGAAATTCTGCAGCAAAGTGATGATATCTCAGATCATTATCTAGTCTCGTGTATACTCCAGATAGCTAAAACTGTAAAATTAACTCCTCGCTATAAGTACGGTAGAACCACCACTTCTACCACAAGAGACTGCTTTGTAAGTAATCTTCCTGATTTATCTGAATTCCTCAGCATATCCAATAGCTCAGGAAAACTTCATGATGTAACAGAAACTATAGACTCTCTTTTTTCTAGCACTTTAGATGTAGTTGCTCCTCTGCGGTTAAGAAAGATTAAGGAAAACAGTTCGATGCCGTGGTATACTGAGTACACTCGCGCACTGAAGAGAGCATGACGTAAAATGAAACGTAGCTGGAAGAAAACAAAACTAGAGGTTTTCCGTGCAGCATGGCGTGAATGTAACATATCCTATAGAAAAGCACTAAAAACTGCTAGATCCGATTATTTTTCGTCTTTCTTAAAAGAAAACAAACACAACCCTAGGTATTTATTCAATATGGTGGCTAAATTAACAAAGAATAAAGCACCAACAGGCGTTGAATTTTCCAAACAGCACAACAGTAATGACTTTATGAACTACTTTGCTACCAAGATAGATACTATTAGAGATAAAATTGTAACTATGCAGCCATCTGCTACAGTATCGCATCAGGTACACTATAGATCCTCTAAGGAACAATTCCATGCATTTTCAACTATAAACTTGTTAAATCATCTAAACCGGGGGTTGCCCAACCCTGTTCCTGGAGATCTACTAAATTTTTTCAGGGTTGGAGCTGAACCTACAAGTTCAGCTCCAACCCTGAACAAATACACCTGAACCAGCTAGTTAATCTCTTAAGTAGCACTTGATAATTACAGACAGCTGTGTTGAAGCAGGGCTGGAACAAAAGTCTTTAGGTAGGTAGATCTCCAGGAACAGGGTTGAACAGCCCTGATATAAACCAACAACATGTATGTTAGACCCTATTCCATCTAAGCTACTAAAAGACGTGCTTTCAGAAGTCATGGATCCTCTTCTAAATATTATTAATTTGTCACTATCGTTAGGATATGTCCCCAAAACCTTCAGACTGGCTGTTATTAAGCCTCTAATTAAAAAACCTCAACTTGATCCCAATAAATAAAACAATTACAGACCAATCTCAAATCTCCCTATTCTGTCAAAGATACTAGAAAAGGTAGTGTCCTCACAATTGTGTTCTTTCTTCGAGAAAAATGGTATCTGTGAGGATTTCCAGTCAGGTTTTAGACCGTATCATAGCACTGAGACTGCTCTTATTATTCAATTTAATTCAAGTTTATTTGTATAGCGCTTTTCACGATACAAATAGTTGCAAAGCAGCTGTACAAAAATTTAGGCTCCTACAATATATTTAGTAGCTTATTAGTGGTGACTACTGTATGTCAAGTCGATGTACATATGGTATAAATGTTAAAATCAGTAATGGTGTAATCAAACAGATGATGAACACTAATAGTAATGATTATGTGTTGCAAACAAACTTGTAGAAAAATTGTGTAGTGCTGTATGTTGTTTCAAGGCTGACATCATCAGCGGTCTTCTGAGGGGTTGGCATCATCTCTTCTTGGGTATTCTGAATCCAGACTTAATCTCGTGTAATTCCTAGTTACCACGGGATGGAAATCCCATGGCAGAAACAGAGAAACAAATAGAGAAATAATTAGCGTAGCTGCTGTTCCAACCAAGCAAAAATTATGTGTTTAGCCCAAGCTAAAGAATGTTGATCTGCATGTGATCAGATGTAACTGAAGTACAACGTTATGAGATACATTATGTGAATACTTGGCTAAAGAGATGACTCTTTAATCTAGATTTAAACATAGAGAGTGTGTCTGAACCCCGAACGCTATCAGGGAGGCTATTCCAGAGTTTGGGAACCAAATGTGAAAAGGCTCTCCCTCCTTTAGTGGACTTTGCTATCCTAGGTACTACCAAAAGTCCAGAGTTTTGCGACCTTAGGGAGCATGATCGATTGTAGCGTGGTAGAAGACTAGTTATGTATGCAGGAGCTAAAAGTAATATTTTGTAAGTGATACGAAACCTAATAGGTAGCCAGTGTAGAGACTGTACAATTGGGGTAATATGATCATATTTTCTTGATCTGGTAAGGACTCTAGCAGCTGCATTTTGGACTATCTGTAGCTTATTTATTGAAGATGTAGGACAACCACCTAGTAGTGCATTACAATAGTCCAGTCTAGATGTCATGAATGCATGGACTAACTTTTCTGCATCAGAAACAGGTAACATGTTCCGTAGCTTGGAAATGTTTCTAAGATGGAAGAATGTTGTTTTTGTAACATGAGAAATATGATTTTCAAAAGACAGGTTGCTGTCTAATATAACTCCCAGATTTTTGACTGCAGAGGAAATAACAGTATATCTGTCTAGTTGCAAATTGCAGTTTAAGAGATTCTGTGTACTGTTTTTTGGTCCAATAAGTAATATCTCGGTCTTATCTGAATTTAATAGTAGAAAATTATTGGTCATCCAATCTTTTACATTTTTAACAGACTCTGTTAACTTTGCTAAGTTAGAAGTTTCATCTGGTCTTTTTGAAATATTTCCTAATGATATTACCAAGGGGTAACATGTAAATTGAAAATAGCAGAGGACCTAGGACAGATCCTTGTGGCACTCCATAATTTACTGGCGATAACTGCGATGACTCCCCATTTAAATAAAAAAAAGTGGTAGCGATCGGACAGGTATGATCTGAACCATCTTAATGCCTGCCCTTAAATACCTGTATAGCTTTGTAATCGATCTATGAGTATGTCATGATCTATAGTGTCGAACGCAGCACTAAGATCAAGTAAGACAAGCAATGAGACGCAGCCTTGATTTGACGCAAGTAGCAAGTCATTTGTGATTTTTACAAGTGCAGTTTCTGTGCTATTGTGGGGCCTGAAACCTGACTGAAATTCTTCAAAGAGATTATATTTTTGCAAGAAGGAGCACAGTTGAGCAGACACAACGTTTTCTAAAATTTTAGACATCAATGGAAGATTAGAAATGGGTCTGTATTTTGCCAATTCACTAGGGTCTAGCTGTGGTTTCTTAATAAGAGGCTTAATAACCACCAAGAGTTACAAATTATTATTAGAGTTACAAATTACCTTCTCCTGTCATCCAATCGTGGTTGCAGCTCTCTATTTGTGCTACTGGATTTTAGTGCTGCATTTGATACTATTGACCACAATATTCTTTTAAATAGACTTGAAAATTATGTTGGCATTAGAGGTAGTGCACTGGCATGGTTTAAATCGTACTTATCTGACCAGCATCAATTCGTAGCAGTGAATGATGAGGTATTATATCAATCACAAATGCAGTATGGAGTACCTCAATGCTCAGTACTGGGACCATTACTTTTTACACTTTATATGTTACCCTTGGGAGATATCAGGAAACATGGTGTTAGCTTTCACTGTTATGCTGACGATATGCAGCTCTATATTTCTTCACGGCACGGCGAAATATACCAATTTGAAAAACTAACAGAATGCATAGTTGAAATAAAAAATTGGATGGCGAGTAATTTCTTACTGCTAAATTCTGAAAAAACAGAGGTGTTAATTATTGGACCTAAAACCTCAGCATGTAACAACCTAAAACAGTCTAATACTCAATGACTGCTCTGTCAATTCGTCGTCATCAGTCAGAAATGTAGGTGTGCTATTCGATAGCAATCTTTTCTTCGACAGCCACATTTCTAGCATTTGTAAAACCGCAGTTTTTTATCTAAAAAATATATCGAAAGTACGACCTATGCTCTCGATGTCAAACGCAGAAACGTTAATCCATGCGTTCATGACCTCAAGGATAGATTATTGTAATGCTTTATTGGGTGGTTGTTCTGCACCCTTAGTAAACAAACTCCAGCTGGTCCAAAATGCAGCAGCTAGAGTTCTTACTAAAACCAGAAAGTATGACCGTATTAGCCCGGTTCTGTCAACACTTCATTGGCTCCCTATTAAACATCGTATAGATTTTAAAATCTTGCTAATTACTTATAAAGCCCTGAACGGTTTAGCTCCTCAGTACTTGAGCGAGCTCTTATCATATTATAGTCCCTCACGTCCGCTGCGTTTTCAAAACTCCGGCAATTTGATAATACCTAGAATATCAAAATCAACTGTGGGCGGCAGATTTTCATTTTCATATTTAGCACCCAAACTCTGGAACAATCTACCTAACACTGTTCGGGAGGCAGACACACTCTGTCAATTTAAATCTAGATTAAAGACACATCTCTTTGACCTGGTCTACACTTAATACATTTCCATAATCCAAATCCATTAAAGAATTGTTAGGCTGCATTAATTAGGTCAACCGGAACCGGGGACACTCCCATAACACCTGATGTACTCGTTGCATCAGAAGAAGAATGGCATCTACGCTAATATTAGTGAAGACCTCATCACCTAGACGGCCATCGACACAAGACCGTGAAAACCAGATGAGTCCTCTCCAATCTGACTTTGTGACAACATGGAACTCATCTACATTAATATTAGTCTGTTTGTTTCTAATTCCGAGGTCACCATAGCCACCAGATCCAGTCCCTATCTAGATCAGATGGTCACTGCAGTCCCCCGGATCGTCCTTACCAAGGGCAGATGGTGGATCAACACCTACACCCGAATGTTAGCGGATACCGTGTCAACTAGATGAGCCCCAGAGACAGATCATCGGGAAAGAACTCCTACCCTAAACGGCCACTGGGACAAGGCCACGGGAACCAGATGAGTCTTCTCCAATTTGACTTTGATGCAGTATGGAACTCTTGCATTATTATTGACATTTTATTTTCTTATTTTCATACTGTAAGGTTGCTGTGACACAACTTGTATTGTTAAAAGCGCTGTATAAATAATCTTGACTTGACTAGAAATGAGAGTTCTATTTCCGCACCTGCCAAGATCTGTGCTCAGATGTTGTAACCCACTGGTGGTGGCTCCGAGGTGACAGCATTTGACGGGATGGGCGGAGGTGCTGTTGTGAAGGGAGAATATTGTGATTTTGAGTGCAGTAGTGATGACTAAGGGAGAGGAGGTAGCCTCAAGCTTAAATCTGGCTGAAATTTGAGGATGTAGATCGTAATAAGAATGGAGCAGAAGACTGAGATGAGTGTGTCTGTGTAGCTATTTAAGGGAGCCCCACACTTGTTTCAGCTGCAGTAGCTGTAGGCAATGGGAAGGAGTGGGGTTTGTGACACCCTGAAGAAGTTGTGCCGCTGAGGCGGAGACAGCCTCATGCTAGCGTTTGCTACTGAAGCTGTAGGGCACTGAAAAGATAAAGGGTAAATTGGTAGCATGAGAGAGTGAATGAGTGTGTGTCATCACAAGAAGCTGAGAATTACCTGATTTTAACAAGGGAATATCACTTTTAAAGATTAAAAAATACCACTGGCTGGACTTTTTATCATTGTAGGGTGGTTGTGTACTCAAACTGCCAACACACATTAATGTTCAAATGTAAAAGTGAGTTTTGCATTCGTGACCCCTTTAAGATGAAATAGTAAACACATAACATCCATAAATCGCATAAAATGAAAATACAGAATAATTAAACAATCATTTACACATAATAAATAACAGAGCATCGTATCTATACTCATTTTCCCCAGAATGTACTTGCAACCCAGTAGCAATTCTTCCATGGCCTGGTTACGTCCCAGTGGTTGGGGACCTCTGTCCTAGTCCATTCGGTTGTGGCTAGAAAGGATACAGCTCTGACCGGAAACTAACAATGAAATTAATTAACATCTACACCTACCCCAACCCTAAACTTAGAACTTACTATAATAAAAAAACAGTATTATTGTTGTACAGTGTGATAAAAATACATTAGATTGATGTGTGCATCCCCAGTAGTGAAATATGTCTCCCTTCTAGTCTAAACCAGTCCATCCCTACAGTGATGGGGAATCACAAGGTGACATACTGGACAGGGGCATGGTTTCTGATGTCACACTTGGTAGTAAAAAAATAAAACACAACCGCCCCCTACTGGTAATATACTTCACGTGCCAGAGAACTTCACTACGTGTCTTGCCATGGCAGGTCATGGGATCCCTTTCTTTGTGATGCACATTTTAATGACCACATCTGTAATTTAACAGATTTTTACATGTTTTAGTAAATACATTAATTGATTTTTGTACAGTGTATATACTGGGAGGCCATTAAAAAGAAAATATTCAGTAAATGTTTTAGAAAATAAATATTATATCATCTTCTTTCACTAAATGAGATAATAATTTAATACAGCATTACTGTAGTTATATTAACTATATTAAATGCTGTGATTTATCTCATACTCTGTCAGAAACTAAAGCTGATTTCTTGTGAGGAATCAATTACATTCATGACTCACACAGCACGCAGACATATCACATATTCATCAGCTTCATTTATACAGTGCTTTGTACAGTCCAGATCGATTTAAAGCATCTTTACAGTGAAAAGAAATAGTGATTACACATTACAAATTAATCAGTTAGCATCTGATCTCAAAATGATTTATTGTGCACAAGAACAGTCCAGAAAAATCTGATGAATGATAACATATGAATGAGATGTTCTGAATGAATCACTGATGTTACTGTCTAGATTAGTATTTCTGACAAATTTATTCTGATTCATAATATTAATGTCATGCATTGTCAAAAGCATTATGGGCAGAATCTCTCGTCAGTCTCTTCTGGTTCATCAACACAGTTTCACTGATGCTCCAATAGAAACATAAAACCCAGGATAGAGTGGCTGAGTGAATGTGGTCTGGACTGTGTGGATGAGGCTCATTGTGTTTCTGTAGATGTTGTAGAAGGACAGAATTCCTGCACTGTGATCCACATACACTCCTATTGTACTGCTGATGGCCTTCATAGGGAGATGAGTCTGCATGCTGTTGTGTAGGAATGAGTAACCAGAGGAACAGCACTCCAAACTCCAGGACTGATCATTATACCCAAAGCTACATCCATTACCCCGTCCCTTCCTGGGGATACTCTTATATGATACTGATATATACACATATTCACGCCACTGAATCTCCCAGTAACAACATCCACACACACTATCTTTGCACAACACCTGAGGATTATAATCCATAAATCTATCTGGGTGACCAGAATACAGCTGCTCTAAGTCAGTACCGGTAATCACTCTGTTGTTTTCAGACAGACGGAGGCGTTTATTCACTGTATTCAGATCCAGAGTGAGCTGATGGGAATCTGATGGAGAGAAAACACATCAGAATCAGGAATGATGAATGAAATCAGACCCACAAACACATGTGACTATAATATGACTAAATATACTATCATCCAAACCTTTTTTTGTTCAATTTCAGGAATAGTGTTATGCTAGCTTTCACTCTTCTAGACTGTTTGTTCTGCCTCAGGAAATATAGTCCAATCATCATCAAGTCACATTCTGTGTAGTTCCACCCCTTTTTGGGCGATTTCTCTCAAACTGAGAATCACCCCAAGTGTTCTCATAGACTTTCTGCACTGCACTGCAATGCAATCTTCATGGGTTCTGGGATGGCTAGCACTAACAAGCTTTCATCATCATACGAAACCTGAACTTGTGCAGCCATTCGTTGGAACAAACATAGCTCTAATAATAAGAAATATGAAGTCAGAACTAGTCTGCATGAGCTGAATAAAGCAAACCAATATTTTACCAGTGAAGTTTTGATGGATGATGATTGGAATAGAGGCAAATATGATTATAGTTAGTAGTTGCGCTTCCATTATCCTTTAAATTGCGCAAACTGAAATTGCGAATTGAAAATACGCTTAATGTAAATGCATCAATTGCGCATAACTCCCATATATCTCAAAAACGTTTTATGCTCGCATGAGGTGGTTTGGAATGGAATTTTTTTTCGCATTTACAGGTCACGTTCAATTAAATATAACCAAAATTCCACAAAAGTCTGTTGCCATGAGGAAAAAAAATACATTTCAGTCGCATAACATCGGTTAATGGAAATGGCATCATTTCGCAATACTTTTTAATCGACATTTATAAAATGGTTCCAATGTTTTGCGAAAATCTGTAATGGAAACAAGCCTAATGACATAAAGGAATCGTACATTATTAGACATGTGAGTCTGTTATTATTAGTTTGTGAATAAACAAACCATGTATGTGTGCTCTCTGATAGCTTTATGAGCACATTTCAATAGGATCGCATGTCTGGCAAGCGTTTTATAATGGACACTCACTGAAAAACTGTGTTTTTATAGGAGTTTGCTATGGACAGTGGTGTTTACATTGCCTCTGTCAGAATGAGTGTTGATGTCACTGTTTACTGGTCAGTCATTGAGCTGCACTGTATACATTCATTTTGATTAATTTTTCTTGAAAAAAACTTGCGGAAAATATAGTTTGTGAGAATCATCATCAATCTTGAATTTGGTAAAACAATTATCGGTAACACTTTCTATGAAGCCTGTATTTATAATACATTATAAGGGTATTCTTAAGGCATTATAATGAATGCATAATGCATTATTGTGACGATGTCGGAGGAGACGACATGAGAGCAGTAGATCCAAATGCAGGAGGTTTATTAGGAAAAAGCAGACAAATCCAAAACGGCAGGCGAGAGCGTAATCGAGAGGCAGGCAAGGTCACACAAACAGGAAAGCAGTCCAAAACAGGCAAACAAAACAGAACAGTAATCCAAAAAACGGTAGTCAGGTAGCAAGCACAAGGGTCATAACCATAAAGCCAAAAAACATGAGAAAAAGAACGCTTGGTAAGGCAGTAAACTGGCAATACTTCGCGGGGAATGATTGCAACTGAGCTGTTTAAATATGGTGTCAAACAGGAAGTTACCAAAGAAGAAGTGAGTGGTTAGTATTCTGGAGAGAGCTCCCTCTGGTGGCTGGATGAAGGGTAGTCCGTTACA
>JAHKKF010479074.1:0-13459 GCA_019740295.1 Labeo calbasu | reverse complement strand
AATCGTGCCGGTGGATCAGGCAGACCCCCTCTACCCCCAGACCCTCCCAGAGGGCCAAGTTTTCCTCCACCACCCCCTGACACCATCAATGGCTACCAGTGCCCTCCTCCACCTGCCGCAGGTATGACTGCCACAAGAACCTTTTATCTGCTTATGAGAAAGTGGGAACCTATAGGTCAACAATACAAAGGTTTTCTGGAATAGGAGAAAGTGTTTTAACAGAAAAAGAAAACATCTTGTTGGTCAGTTTAACAAGATTTCACTTAAAGAAATAATTTACGCAAAAATGACAATTCTGTCATCATTTACTCACCCTCATGTTGTTCCAAACTTGTATGACTTTCTTTCTTCTGTGAAATGTAAACAAACAAACAAACAAAAAAGATGATATTTTTGAAGAATGTTGCTAATTAAAGAGTTTTGGTTCCCACTGACATTCATTGTATTGACAAAAAATACAATAACAATAATTTTGATTACCTACATTCTTCGTAGCTTTTTTATGCAGAAGAGTGAAGTTATACAGGGTTGGAACAACATGAGGATAATTTTGAATAATTTTGAGCGAACTGTCGCTTTAACGTCTATGGATAGCAGACACAGCATGATGTTGATATAAATACTGACTCAATATGTTTATGCTATTAAAAATCTGAGTGCTAATACAATTATTATTGACTGACTCTCTTTGGCTGTGCATATTCTATTGTATTCTTTTCCTTTAGATGAGTGGGGGATGAGGTTTCCCTTCCATCCTCTGTCTGAATTACCCCCACCAGAGCCGTACGTCTCTTTCTCTAAGTCTTATCCCAGCAAAGCTGGTGGCAAAGGTGAGCACTGTAATATGTTGTGCAGAACTGTAATAAGTAATTGTTTTAAATGTTATTGTTCAGTGTGTGTTGTTTTAGTATTATGCTGTCCAAACTTGTCTTGATTTGCATATTTTTCATGCAATATTTCAGTGTTTTAATGTGAGAATAATCCATTTGATCAATTTGTATCTATATGCATTTGTATTTCAGGAACGAGAGACAGAGGGGCACCACCCTTGCCACCAGTTCCCAGATAAAATGCTTTGATAATATATAGTGTGAGCTGGATGTTCATCTGCTGAATGAGACTCAGGAACTTGTGAAAATATGAATGTTTTTATCTTTTTATTTGCATTTTTTTAAATCACTGTTTTTTTTAATCCTTTGGGGTGTAATTTTAAATCCTAGTAAAATGTATGTCCATATATGGAAATTAAAGTGCATTCTAAGTAAGTTTGTTTTAATTAATTCATCTGCAATTTGAAATGAAGACATTTTGTGTGTGTCCAGGTATAATATACATTGTGGGGTCCGAATGTCCACACAAAGATGATAATTATGGTTTTACTGTTATTGTAGATTATCGCTGCTGCTGCTGCAAAGCAGGAGCAGGAGCTTGCTAGTGCCAATACATATGCCAATACGGTGCTGTGAGCATTTAGGACATACTGTTGCTGCTGCACAAGTAGCACATAGCAAGTAGCATATAGCATACAAGTAGCATATAAAATAACCTGTAACTAACCTATAACCTAAATGGGTGGAGCTGGGGTTGTGGAGGGCTTCAGAGAAACTCGTGAAGAGAAAGCGTGCAGCTATTTAAATGTAAAGCAGAAAGCTTATAGGCTGCGTATGCAATACGAACCAATCAGCTTGTGCCAAACAGTATAACGCTGTGAATATCATCAAATGAAGATGGCAAACTTTATTATTTCCTATAAATACCATATAGGAAATAATAAAATAGGTATATAATTTAATTTACAGTATATTAAAGAAGCTATAATCAAGCATCAGCTTACAGCTGTAAGCAATGCAAACTTCTAACAAACCCACTGAAAGTTGCCACACTGCCATCCCTTTAACCACTCAGTCTAATAAAGATGTAATCTCATTCGCTGAAAGGAAACACAGGTTTCATCAGGCCATTTGAAAAGCAAAGTTGTGTTAACAAGGCTGATACAATGAGTGCTTTTGAGGATGGAACAATAACTAAATTTGCCAATTTGCAAGATTTAGTGACACCAAATCTTTTGTATGGGTGCAATTTGTGTGAGAGCTTTTTGTATAAAACTTGACGTCAATGAGCATAACCTTACAATACATTCTGCTTTGTATTCCAATTATGTCAAACAGCCTGTATTTTCTGTTCTGTACAGTGTTTTCCAAATTCTGAATTCAGCCAAGGACCTTATTTAGCAGCCTAAAGGTATATTTTATTGTGTGTGTTGTTCTTTTACATTAATGTATTTGAAGCTGCTTAATAAAAGTCTTATTTTTCTTACACACAAACTGCTCAGTGGCCCAAACAATGAAGTTCGACCAAAAATCCTAAATAAAAAGTTCCAAATTAGCAATACATTGTAAATCCTTCACTTAGAGAAACGCTGCCCTCTATCGGTCATAACAAGAACTTGTATTGGTTCTGTTTTGTAAGCTATCAAATTCAAGTAGGAATTAACGATGAATTGTTCAGTTTTTCAGAATAAATACATTAGAATGTATGGAATGTAAATATTATTTCTATATAATGGTGAGACTTCATATTTGCTTTTAATAAAGGAAGTTTCCATATCAAGTCTGTTTTGGGCTTATGCAAAGCACCACGTGAAAGGTCCCTGCTCATGTGCGCACGCGCACAATCTTGGCCGCTTTCTATTGGCGAGCTCAAGTTTGTGTGATGGTTACTTCGCTGCAGCGGTGTGTGTTACTACTCAGATAACAAGACACATGCTTACAACACTGAGAGCAGAGGCGAGCAGACCCGATGCGGAAGAGCTGCCATGGAGCTGAGTTCACTCCTCAAAGTCATCTGAATGAGACAGCATGAGTGAAAGTGTGTTTGTGTGTTTGTCACACACTAGATCGGATTTACAGGAATCAGCTGATCCGGTGAGTCTGTCAACAACGTACTACTGTACATACACAACCCGCTACATCTAAAGTAAATTCAGGTGTTTTTCAGATCAGGTGGCAATGCGGATTTTTTTCTGGCCATATTTTTTTTGCTGGCTAGTACAAGAAAGTACCGCAAGTAGATATTTAGTACGATGGCACGATCTTGGAGTAAATACATAAAGTTACGTAAATATGGTAATCATTCAGTACCATGGTCCTAACATCTGATGCCATCACTGTATCATGGTACAGCAGTTTTGGGGTGTAGGGTTTTACTAAAAACATATTTCCATGTGTCTAAATATTTCCATGTAACAGAAAAGTTTGGTTAGAAACATCATGATACCCTTAAAGTCTGGCTTACTGTATACAAAAAAAATTACAAAATATAAAAAAAAATATATTAATAAATAAATAATAAGTATTATATATAAATATTAAATATAAAATAATTAATATTATATATATATATATATATATACACAGCAGTCTGTTTAGCAAAGTTTTCATCATGATGATAATTCAAAGGCCTTAGAAATTCATGTGCCAAATATGATATGGTATGCTTTATAAGGAGTTTGACTTCATACCAGCATTTGACTATCTCTGCATATATTCATAGTCAATGCGATGCAAAACATTTGGTTAGAAACACATTTACATATTCACTAGATGTGACTGTTATATATTGTATTCTAATAAAAAAGCCACATAATATTTGAATAAACTAAAGAACTTTTTACTCTTTACTTTCAGAGTGTTATGAGGGGACTGTAGGCAGTCTGAAAATGGCTGATCTGTTGGTTAATAGGCCCATCTTCATCAGCAGAGATGGATCTGACCCCCCCTCCGTCCCACCCAGCATGTCAATTGACAAACTCCTTCCAGCCCTGCTTGAGTGTTTTGGGATCATTCTCTGTGGATACGTCGCAGGCCGTACAAACATCATCCCGGCTACACAAGCTAAAGGACTGGGCAGCTTTGTGTCCAAGTTTGCGCTTCCAGCCCTGCTTTTCAAAAACATGGTGCTGCTGGATTTCGGGGATGTAATCTGGCCTTTTTTCTTCAGTATTTTGGTGGCTAAAGTGACTGTGTTCTTCTCTGTGTGTGTACTCACACTTTTGGTGGCAAACAGAGAGAGCCGTTTCTCCAAAGCTGGCTTATTCTCCATATTTGCCACACAGAGTAATGACTTTGCTCTAGGATTTCCCATAGGTAAGTAGAAAAGGAGAAGCTATAAATAAATGAAGTAATATGTCATATGTGATAGATTTGTTACCATAAGGAAATTCCAGATTATGGGTAACAGAACAAATCCAAAAATAGAACCAAACCCACAAATCATGAAAAACTTGATCTTCAAAAAAAATCAGTGATATTTCTAACTGGACACATTTATGTTCTTTCACTTTCCTCTGCTCAAAGTTCTCAGCATGCCTGATTAGTTTATAAGTAACACAATCCACATGCTGTACAGCCTGTTAGTTTAGTTTGAGCTGTATTTTCACACCTCCAGTGCTTGACACATAATACTGGTGTGATTCACATAATACTTCACCCAGTCTGCAAGTGCACAACCTACAATGATAAAAAGTGGTTCAAATATTGTCAGTTGTTTCAATGCTGAAAAAACATTAATTGCTAAATGGTTGTAAAAGGGTTAACAAAATACTTCTAAAACAGTGTTGAAGTTTTAAATCACCCATATTGAAACGATGTTAAAAGAACATTACGATATCATCATTGACATGCAAATTTGAAACAAAATCCACAGTGATTTCAGTTCCCCCATGAATTAATGCAGAAATGTTGCAATATCAATTATCAAGCGATAAATACAAAGAATAAGCCTTGCGGCCAGTTTACACCTAGAACGATATCTTTAACAATAACTATAATGACGGCATCTACACAAACACACAATATCGGTCTGTTTATTAGCACTTGCAGTTCTGCCATCTGCTGCTTTAAACGCAGAACTAATTCTGATTGGCTGACAGTTCTGTTTTGTTTTGAAAGTGTTTCCAACTATATTGTTCTTCTGTGTTGTTATTATAGTTGTGAAGTGGAATTCACATTTCTCAAAGAATTACAATGATTATTAAAACTATATAGTTATCATTAGTTATCATCCTTGCTTGAACAGTCCTTTAAAGTTACAAAAATATAGTATTGGTTAGTGTCAAAGGTCAAAGATGTTACATAAACTTTTAACCCAGAAATTTTGGAAGAATGAGTTCAAATCAACTAAAACATGTATTTACACAAACTTACTAAAAATGCCAAACACAGAGTGGGACTTCAACTTTTGGCTCACATGCTGTTTCAAACCCGCATTATCTTATTTATTTATTTTTTTTGTAACACAAAGACATTTTTAGAACTAGTGGTTGAAATGGGTACTGCAGTCCTAATCCAAAATATTGGAGAGATTTCTCCCACCCCCTCCTCCTCAGATCAACTCACGTGGGTTGCCAGATTAGGACATGCAAGAGGAATGAGCGCAATTGACAACGGAAGCCGAAGAGCCTTACACTTTATGTTGATGAATTTTCCGTGTTTTAATATTCCTCTGGTCATAGAGCTCTTTAGATGTATGCTGAGTCTTTTTAGGTTGGGTAGAATCTGCAATCACTGAACCAGTTTGTTGGCTGGCTTCCATGGGTGCAATACGTTGAGTTTTGCGCTTAATGGCAACCTGGGGTGTTGAAATGCTACTGGGTAAATTGGCAGTAGGGAGAGTCACAAAGACCAAAACAAAAACAGACATTCTGACACAGAACACACATTTCAAAGTAGATTAACTAGTTGTAGCATTGATTTTTGGAGAAACAAGTATGTGAACTTAAAGGGTTACTCCACCCCAAAATGAAAATTTTGTCATTAATCACTTACCCACATGTCGTTCCAAACCTGTGAAAGCTTCGTTCATATATTTTGGATGAAAACCCGGAGGTTTGTGATTGTCCCATTGACTGCCAGGTAAATACCACTGTCAAGACCCAGAAAAGTATGAAAGATATCGTCAAAATAGTCCATCTGCCATCAGTGGTTCAATCTGAATTTTATTAAGCGACGAGAATTTTTTCTAAAAAAACATAATTTCTTTACGACTGAAGAAAGAAAGACATGAACATCTTGGATGATGAAGGAGTGAGCAGATTATCTGTTAATTTTTGTTCTGGAAGTGAACTTCTCCTTTAACATTTTACCTTAATGTCTACAAACTCATAATGGTATTTTTATGCGTTAATACAGTCAATAAATAGCATACCGCACCTTTAAGACCCTAACCAATGCTGTTTGGCGCTTACATAAACTTATGAGCTGCATCTCATTTCGGAGGCGGCATCCTTTGGAGGTCACATTTGCAGGCTGCATATGTCATCAAGGATAGCTTATTTAAGTAACTGTAATAAAATTGACTGTTATTCCTTGTGAGGTGTAAAATACTATAATTTCTTTTTTAATCTGCAATTTAACGGAATGTTACAGAAAAGTAACCGAATGTTCAGAATGTTCAGTTTTGGTGTGTCTCCTTTTAGTCACACCTAATAGTAATTTTTTTTCCCTACTCCACAGTTGAAGCTCTGTACCGCAACACTCATCCGGAGTATCTTCAGTATATCTACCTGGTTGCTCCTGTCTCCCTCATGGTTCTAAACCCGATAGGCTTTGTGTTTTGTGAGGTGCAGAGGTGGAGGAATGGTGAACCTCACCAGAAGAGTAAGCTGCAAGTGGTGGGTTTAGTGCTCCTTCAAGTGGTCAAGAACCCTATTGTCTTTATGGTGGTGATCGGGGTCATTTCTCACTTCCTGCTGGGCCAGAAGATCCCAACCTTCATGGCGGAGTTTGTAGATGGTCTGGCAAACTCTTTTGGAGGAGCAGCGCTGTTTTATCTGGGTCTAACCATGGTGGGTCAGCTGAAAAAGCTTACCCGCTCTACTGTAATCGCCCTTATTCTCCTCATCACGGCAAAACTGTAAGTCTACAATGCATGTTTTATGTTTTTACCAGTAAAAGTGGAATTTTCTTTTATCACTTGTGACCCTGGACAACAAAACCAATATTAAGTAGCACAGGTATATTTGTAGCAATGGCCTACAATACAATGTATGGGTCAAAATGATTGATTTTATGCCAAAAATAAGGAAAGGTCATGTTCTATGAAGATATTTTGTAAATTTCCTACTGTAAATATATCAAAACTTAATTTTTGATTAGTAATATGCATTGCTAAGAACTTTGTTTGGGCAACTTTAAAGGTGATTTTCTCAATATTTTGAGATTCCAGATTTTCATATAGTTGTATCTCAGCCAAATATTGTCCTATCCTAACAAAACATACATCAATGGTGGAGATGATAAATCTATATTCTACAAAAATTAACCATTATGCCTGTTTTTGTGTCCTGGGTCACCTTTGTTGTTTCAAAATTGATTTTCTTTGTTATGTGGAACACAAAATAAGAAGTTTAATAGAATATCCATGCTGCTTGTCGGCACCGATAGCCCTGTGGGTAGTGTGCCGAAATATGGCACAGTTGCGTTTTGGGTGTCCCGTGTTTGAATCCCGTCCTACCCCCCTCCCTCTCTCCCACTAGTTTCCTGGACTTACTCTCATGTTGTTCCAAACCAAATCTGCTTCTTTTTAACAACAACAACAAAAAAGATATTTCGAAAAATGTTGGTAAACAAACAGTTTACAGTAGCTACTGACTTCCTTTGTATTTTTTTTTTTTTTAAAGAAGAAATTTAAAGTTTGAAACAGTTTGAGGGAAAGTAAATGATGACAGATTTTCAAATTTGGGTGAACTATCCTTTTAAAGGATTAGTTCACTTCCAGAATAAACGTTTTCTGATAATTTACTTACCCCTATGTCATCCAAGATATTCATGTGTTTCTTTCTTTAGTCGAAAGAAAATTTCTCCATATAGTGGATTTCAATAGTGGCCAACGGGTTAAAGGTCCAAATTGCAGTTTCAATGCAGCTTCAAGGGGCTCTAAACAATCCCAGAAGAGGAATAAAGGTCTTGTCTAGCAAAACAATCTGTCATTTTTCTAAAAAAAAATTTAACTAAAACTTTAAAACTCGACTTTCACGCACGTGTGACGTATGAAGTCTCGTCCAGGTCTTTACAAAGCCAACGTGCAAGGTAAAGGTAAAACAATGATGCCGGATGATTTTGAAGTTTAAGGGGAAAATGAGTTTTTTGCCCTACCCTACATTTTTGAACCGAAGTACACATACGGAGAACTAACCGCACGTGATCTTTTCAATGTATTACGTAATGCATAATGACGCTCATGCGTGTCGCAGAGCTAGGGCAAGATGAGCATTTGTAGTTAAAAAATATATAACTTTACATTTTTTAAGAAAATGACTAATCGTTTCACTAGAGAAGACCCTTGTTTCTCAACTGGGATCGTGTAGAGCCCTTTGAAGCTGCAAATTCAACCTGCTGATCCCCACTGAAGTCCACTACATGGAGAAAATCCTTGAATATTCTCCTCAAAAACCTTAATTTCTTTTCGACTGAAGAAAGAAAGACATCTTGAATGATACAGGGGTGAGTAAATTATCAGGAAATTGAGCTAATCCTTTAAGATCGTAAATGGACCTACTATACGAATGATGAACTGCCTTTAACTGAAAATTGAGTGTTTACTGTTGCCCTTTTGCATTGTTGATGCACTGTTTCCAGTTTAATACTCTTAAGCTGCTTTGTCACAATCTGTGTTGTTAAAAGCATTATATTAAAAAAGGTGACTTGACTTGACCTAAAAGCACTATAAAAATAGTCCATATGACATGTATGCAATATTCCAAGCCTTCAGAATTCATATGAAAGCTTTGTGTCAGTTTTTAATTAACTGTACTGTATATCAGTACTGTTTTGGAATTACTTAATCTTCACCCAAATTTTTAAAGATAAGAATAATAATAATAAAGATACGCACTTTGATCTTTGCATGTTTTACAAAGGTGAGAAACAAATTTAATGTTCGTGCCCTTAGGTTATTTGAATCTGTAAATTTGTATGTTAGAGCTCTCAGTGTAACTTGGCAACAGTACAGTGTTGTTCCAATGGGAATGTTTCTCAGAGCGTCAACAGAGATAATCCATGTACACTAAAGGCACAAGCTTAGTTAGAGGACAGAAACACTGTCTGTGACAAGTGAGGGTTGCAAAGGGGTGGAAAATATCCAGTAAATTTCCGTAAACATTCCAGAAATCCCTGGAAGATTAAACAAAAAAAAAATCCTGGAAAGTAACCACAATTTCTGGAATGTTTCTGAAATTTACTGAAAAATTTCCAGCTTTTTGCAAACCAAGTGACTGATCTGTTTTGTCCTGCTCATGTTTGACCTGTATATTTGGGTTACTCCCAAACTCTTTCTGTTCTTTCTTGGATTGATGAGTAGGATTAAAAATAATGCTGACAATGTTAAATATGGTTCCTGTAATCTGAAGTTCTTGGTTTCATTATGGTTTCATTATATAATGCACCCGTGATCTCTTCAGGCTGGTGATGCCGCTGATCTGTAGAGGGATGGTTGAGGTTTTAGACTGTGGAAACAGAAGCTCTGTGAACCACACCAGTCTGTCAAACTACGCTTTCCTGTATGGAGTCTTTCCTACTGCCCCTAGTGTGGCCATATATGCATCACACTACAACATGGAGCTGGAAGTGGTATGTGCAATGTGTAAATGTGTTTTTGCACCATTTTATGTATTTGTTTTAAGTTAGTATTAAACACCACTACCATGACACACTTTATTTAGTTTCATTGGCTCATCTTTGACTGGCTCATCATGTGATGATCACCTCTTTAATTAAATATTTGTCCCTGTTCAGGTGACCTCAGGTATGGTGATCAGCACGTTTCTTTCTGCTCCCATCATGTATGTGTCTGCCTGGCTGTTGACCATTCCATGGATGGACTCGGATCCACTAGCATCACCCCTGCAGCGCGTCAGCTTCAACATCAGCATTATCGGCCTCTTTGCGTTGGTGAGTGTCGACAAGCTGACATTCAGATGCTCTGTTTTCATTTCTCTTTATTTCAGTCTTACAATTTCGTCTCGTTTTGCTTCCCATTTAAAAGACGAATGGTTATAGTGTGGCGATTTTGTTGTTGTCCCTCATGCTAGTTTGAAGAGCGCATGTTTGTGTTGCTTCTGCTCTCATGCAAGTGATTATTACAGGATGAAGGTAAATTCATGTTATTGTCAGTATTGACGGAGATGCCCTGGAAAACCAGAAATTAAATGCATTTATTTGTGGGCATGTTGTGGGAAATCTGCAATGATGTAAAATAATGTTTTGTTTTGTTTTGTTTTTTGGATAATTGAGAAAAAAGATTCTTAGTGATATGATATACATATTTTGTCTGAACCTATGAAAAAAAAAAAAAAAAACATTAAAACATTAATTTATTTTAAAATATTAAATGTATTAAAACTAGTAATTTATTTAGTAATTTTTACTACAACTATCCTGGTATCATAACGAGCATCAAAAAAAAAAAAAAAAATATATATATATATATATATATTATTAAGAAAAAACATAATGTTTGTAAGCTTTTTACCATTTTAATTTAATTTAGTTTAATTTAGTCAAAAAGTAAAGTCAAAATAAGAAAAAGTAATAATTCAAGATAGTTGTAAATATAATTGAAAAATGTATACTTTATAATTATTTAAAATAAAATAAATTAAATAGTATAAATAAAATAAATAGATTATTATTTAATTTAAATTAAATATTTTTAATTAATAAATAAGATTTATGCAATCACATGTATTGCATGTGTAATAACAAATAATAAAAATAATACAATTAAAACAATGTAAAGATATTATTACTTAGTTACACCACATGACATACATAGAGTCAATAAATTTAAACTTTTGTTGAAAAGAGCATAAATGTTTTTCAAAATCATATGACTCTAAAATTAATACAAAGAGTTTTTTTTGCATTTTTAAAAGATTTTCCCTTTTTATCTTTACTTAGGTAAAGTCATATCAACATTATTCAGAGAAATCTTATTAATCAAAACTAAAATCGAATTCATTCAGCTATTCAACAAAACACTGATACAATCAGCTCATTTTAAAAATTGACAATGGATTTTTCTTCGGTTTTGACATGAAAGCATAAACGAGCATGCACAAAACATGTACACATTGAACAAACAAGGCAGAATGCCCGTGAAAGTGCTTACATGCAAAGTAAAATTGGGTTAAAGTGCAACAGTTCATATGCAGAGAAAACATATTAAAAGAACTCAGCAGGGAAGTGCTATTGGTGTTTTCATGCTCATACATGTTATCAGGTTATTAAGCGTAATAATTATAAGATGCATGTAAACACTCATTTTCATCTTATGTTGTTTTGACCATTGAAATTCAAAGACTTCAATGCATGTTCAAGCAGTTCATGTGTTTGTGTGTTTAGTGTAGGTTTTATTTGGGTTGTTTCCAATCTCAGATGGTGTCATGCTGTTGTCAGATGCAGCTGTTGACACTTCCTTCCTCTTTGTGTTCAGCTATAGAAAACTAGAACCTGTAGTTTGGTTCAAGCTACATCTAACAATATTCAAGAATGTAAAAGTGCACACGGGCTCTCTAAACCAGTTAAACTGCTTTTGAGAGGTTGTTACTGTAGGTGTACAGTGTTTTTTACCAGAGGTGATAGAAATGTGTTGTGCAAAAAGTATTCAAACTCTGGCCTGCATTTCTCTGAAATGCTTTGTTTATGTTCATTCTTCCTGTCCCTGCAGGTGTGGAGTGTTGCAGTCATGCTACTGAGCAGAAAGTTTAACAGAATTCCTCACATCTTCACCATAAACCTCTTTGTGGCGCAGGTGAACTAGGTTTTAGAGACACTGTACTTTTCCATTAAAATATGAATAAATATGTTTCTGAGCATTTCGATTAACACAAAAGTGCAGTCGAAATGCAACCTGATCATTTTTCCACTACAAATTCTGCATAAACTAATACTTTCCTGTGTTTGTAGTTATTAACATGTGTTGGGATGATAGCGTGGAACTTCATGGCAGAGCAGGATAACTTCCTCGGTCAGGTGTTGACCTTTACTCTACTGTACGGCTCTCTCTACAGCACCTATATTTGGCCTGGTGAGTCATTAGAGTTTAAAAAAAATCACTAAACATCACCTGTTTCAAAACATCAGGTTCAACACCATTAAACACTACCTGGTCCACACAACAGCTTAACAAAATTGTGGATTACTACTGAAGAAAACCTTTGGAGAATCTATTGAGAGTTCAGATTTTTGTCAGATCAACAGAGTTTTGGGTGATGTTTGAAATGTTTGAATAATGTTATTCATTGTGTTGTAAAGGTCTGATCGCTCTGACTCTGCTCCTCATGAGGAAACGTGAGGATGTGAACTTCAGGCCAGGGCTCATTGTGATCACTGGCTGGGGGTGAGTGGCTCATTCAAAACAGACACAAAGACCAACTGCGTTACTTTACATGACGAACTGGCAGAATCGATTTATACTCTGTAATATGTTGCATATATACTGCATTATAAACCTACTATGAGGTCTGAGATCATCAATAGAATGGTTAGACGGTGTTTTGCACACTTACACTTAGCGGCGGCACTTCCCCAGAGAATATGTATATATATATACAGTTGCAATCAAACTTATTCAACCCCCCAGAAACTGCAGTACTTTGCAAATACTTTTTTGAAGATCCAGGACTTACTGGCATATTAAAAGTGATCATGTCAATATATAATCTAATGTTTTTGAGTTTTTTTGTAATACAGCAATGTCATAATTATTTAACCACTATTCAACATTGCTTTTTTAAGTCACTTATTTTTTTGGTAGGGAACAAAATTGTCTTAAAGGGGTCTTCAGATGCTAAGTTCACTTTTTCATGTTGTTTGAACATTAATGTGTGTTGGCAGTGTGTGTACAAATTTACCCTATGATGATAAAAATCCATGCAGTGGTTTTTAATTAATCTGTAAAAATAAAATCCCCTTTTTCAAATCGACCTCCACACCCACAGAGGCCGCTCCCACGATAGTTGATTGACATGAGCGTTTTACCTCAGATCAGCTGTAACAGTCTGACCTCCATGTTTTGATGCTGGAGCAGGGATGTAAGTTAGACAAGAATTGAGCGATTGAGGTGTTGTGTTGCTGGATGTAATAATGAACATAGTGGTCATTATTTACTCCTGACATCTGAGCCGCTGAAGATTCAGTGGATTACGTTTGTTTGTGAAGGGAATGCGCCTTCTGATCTACATATATCCGTCTATGTTCACGCAAATCATTCGTGAACCTGCTTCACCTATAGCAGAAGTGAGTATAAGGGGTTTTTATGAATCTTTGCGATCGCCTTTCCTAATAAAGTGCTGGTTAGCAAGATTAGCAGCTAAACGCAGCTAAAGTAAACAGGCTCGTCACTCCACAGAGAGAAGAGAGGGGCGGGGCGAGCAGAGCTCATTTGCATTTAAAGCAGCCTC